>NW_004624832.1:1002451-1025973 GCF_000247695.1 Heterocephalus glaber
CTGGGAAGAAGGGTTTGTTCTTTGGTGGGAGCAACCATCTTGGCATGATGTCACACAGGGGAGGGGGCAAGTCACCATAGGAAGAGGGCAGCTACTATACTTAATAGCTGCTCAGGTGGTGGGAGACCTATCATAGCCCTCTATATATAATCATCCCTTGTGTTAGGTATTTCAGAGCCCCCACAGAGCAAGACCCCTCCTTTCCTTTCCCCCTGCCCCACTCCGGCCACAGGGAACAGGGAACTTCTGCATAACTAAGGCATGACCTCTCTTTGTCAGTGACTCTCTGCCTAGTTAAGGACTTTCTGCCCCACCGGTTTCGTGGCCAGATGTTCCCGTGTAAGATAGGGGCTTCCTGGAAACTGTTACTCCATCCCCCCAACCGAAACTTGTTGCCACATACCCTAGCCCCAATCACCCACCCCCACCAATGGCCTAGTGCTCTCCCACCTGCAAAACCCTATATAAGCTTCCAGCTCAGCTCATGCAGTTGCTGGTCTCCATTCTGAGTCAGCCCGGCAGGCTGCAGACTGTCACCCCCAATACAGGCTTGCTGCTTGAACGCCTCTGTGGGTCCCCTTCTTCGTCGACCCTTTCACCTTTAGTTTAGACTGATCACACTGGATTTAGCACTCCATTCAAGGAAATCCCAACCACCCAAATCTCTCTTTTTTCTTTCTTCTTCTTTCTGTCTCACTATGTAGTTCAGACTGGCCTCAAACTCACTATGTAACCCCGACTGCCCTTAACTCACGGCTATTCTCCTGCCTTAGCCTCTCAAGTGCTGAGATTATAGGGATGTGCCAGCACGCCCGGCCTGACACTTAAGGTTTTTGCTTTATGATTTTTTTTTTAGCACGTGTTAGCAGTTCTTTATTGGGAGTTGGTGCACGTATATACACATCTTAACTTTGTTGTGTCTGTACCCTCCCCTTCCACACCGTCTCTCCTCCATCTCTTGGTTCAATTTCTTTTTTAAAACATTTATATATTAATTGCTACATTTTAGGTATACATTTACATTTATCATTGGGTGTTTGTAACTGTACATGATGTATCTTGGTTCTTATTTTTTTCCTCATTACCTATGGACCCTTCACCTCCTCCACCCTTCCCTATTTACATAGATTTCATTTCCTTTTTTTTCTTTCTCATAATTTTTCCTTCCCCTTCTTCCCTTTCCCCTTCCCCTCCCACCACCCCTCCACCTTTGGACCTTTTCCTATTTCAAATTATCAATTATTCATTTTAATCATTTTCATCCTTATTTACACTTTCAGTTTCTCATACTAGAGATACTATTCAGTATTTACATGTGTGTCCTATTTATTTCACTTAAGTGTATGGCCTCAGTATGCATCCATTTAGCTATAGATGACTAGTTTCTCATTCTTTATGGCTGAGTAGTACTCCATTTTATTAAAAAAAACCACATCTTCTTTATCCAGTTTCCAGCTGATGGGCACTTGGGCTGTTTCCAATCCTTAGCTATTACAAATTGTGCCGCTATAAACACAGGTGCACATATATCACTGTGGTATGATTCTTTTAATTCTTTGGGGAAGATACCCAGTAGGGGAATAGCTGGGTCAAATGGGACCTCTAGTCCTAGTTCTTTGAGGTATCTCCATACGAATTTCCACAGTGGTTGCACCAGTCTGCACTCCCACCAACAATGGAGAAGGGTTCCTTGGTTCCATTTCTTGTTGCTGCAAAAAAAAAATCTATCTCCATTTCCTATTATCTTTTATTTTGCTGAGGTTTTTTTTGTTTGTTGAGACAGGGTCTCGTTACATAGTTCAGGCTGGCCTCAAAGTCATGGCCATTCTCCTGCCTCAGCCTCCCAGGTGCTGGGACTATAGGCATGCACCACCTCACTAGGCTAGCTCTTTAATTTATACTTTAGGTTTCTTGTATAAGAGAAAGCATGCAATAATTTAGCTCATGTGACTGATTTATTTCACTTACAATTATGATCTTTTTTTTTTTTTTGTACCAGGGATCAAACGCAGGTCCTTGTGCTTGCAAAGCAGGCAGCGGAACCACTGAGCTAAATCCCTGGCCTTTACAATTATGGTCTTAAGATGCATCCATTTTTTGTTTAAAAAGACTCAGATTTAGCCTTGTAACATTGTACTACATTGCGTATAAATGTCACATTTTCTTTAACCATCTGTTTGTTGATGGACATATAGGCTGCTTCCAAGATTTAGCTATTTATTATGAGTTGTACTGCTATACAATGGGTATGAATGTTAACACTATATGATGCCTTTAATTTTTTCAAGATAACTAGACGGGGAATAGCTGAGTTCAATAAACTTTCTTGTTTTGGAAACTAGAAAAACTGATTTCCATAGTGGATTTTCTAGTTTACATTCCCACCAATAGGATAGAAAGGTTCTTTTTCCCCCTGCCTGGCCCGCATTTGTTATTTGATTTCTTCCTGATAGCCATTTTTTTCTAGAGTAAGATGGAATCTGTTGCTTTAATTTGCATTTTCCTAATGGCCAGACATGGTGGATATGTTTTCATGTTTTCACTAGCCTTTTGTACTTCTTCTGAAAAGTATCTATTCATTTCAGTTGCCCATTTTTGACTGAGTCTTTTTTTCTTTTTTTTGGTACCGGGGATCAAACTTGGGTCCTTGTGCTTTTGAGGCAGGTGGTGGAACCACTGAACTAAATTCCCGGCCCAATTGAGTCTTATTTTGAGGGGCCTCCTTTTTTGTCTGTTATTCATATATTGTAGATATTAGTCCTCTGTAAATTCTTTCCCCGTTATTATTTCCTTTATTGTACAATGTGATATGATCACATTTTTTTTTTGGTACTGGGGATTGAACTCAGGACCCTCCGCTTGCAAGGCAGGCAGGCACAGCACCACTGAGCTAAATCCCCAGCATCCCACTGATTCTTGATGTTTCTTGTGTAACTAAGGTTCTCTTCAGAAATTCCAAGCCCACTTCAAGAGTTTTACCTATTTTATCTTCCACCAGATTGTTTTGACATTTAGATCTTTGATCTATTTTGATTTTAGTTTAGTACTTGGTGAGAGACATGGGTCTAGATTCCATCTTCTGCATGTGTACAGGCAGTTTTCCCAGCACCTTTTGCTAAAGAGGGTGTTTTCTCCAGCATGCTTTTGGCCCCTTTGTCACAGATCAGGAATGTTTTTCCATACTGTATTCCATTCCATTAATTCACATGTCTGTTTCAGTGTAGGACTTTCTCTTGTGGGAACTCCCCTACAACCACACTGAAGCAACTCCAGCTATAGGTTTGCTTAAACAACACTCATGATTTTAGATACAAATCTTCTCAACCAAATTGGGGGAAATTTATTGGAGGGATACAAGGCTGTATTAACATTAATAGTTCAGTCAAAGCAAAGCATATTACAGCAGGTTACAGGGAGACAGGCTAAATAATTGAAACACTCATTCTTAACAAAAGCCTCAACACCTGGGGAAAATTTCTAAACTAGATAAAGAGCATCTATGTGAAACCATATAGCTATGACATGTAGTGCTCAACATTGAATGTTTTCTACAAACACTAATTACATGGTAAGTATATCTACTTTTATCATTTTATTCAACATCATGGAAGATCCTATACTATAACAGAAGAAAAGTAAATAAAAGGAATACATATGAGAAACTGGTTCATTGTTCGTTAATTTTATGAAGAGAATCCTCAGGAATGTATAAAAATTACTGACAAGGCTGGGGATTTAGCTCAGTGGTGCTGCGCCTGCCTTGCAAGCACAAGGTCCTGAGTTCATCCCCAGTAACCCAAAAAACAAACAAAAAAACTCTGGAAAGTCATATTCAAGATCAGCATTTAAAAAATAATTGTACTTCACTCTAACACCAATGATCATATGAAAGAAATTAAAAATTTAGTATGAACCTAGCTAAGATAGTATTTATCATCCAAGCTATTCAGGAGACTAAGGCAGGAGGATCCCTTGAGACCAGGAGTTAAAGGGGAAACACAGAGGCCCCATGTCTTAAATCAGAAAAACTTTTAAAACCACCCCCCCAAAAGAACCCCTCAGTGTCACATAAAATGGTCCCACAAAGGTGTCAACAACAACAAAATTGATGGGACACACCTGTAATTCCAGCTACTGTGAATGCTGTGAAAGCAGAAAGATCACAAGTTCTAGGCCAATCGGGGCAATTTAGTGAGATCCTGTCTCAAAATAAATTAAGAAATGGCGTGGGTGAATCTCAGTGATGGAGCATCTACCTAGCACAACTAAACCCAGGATTCAATCCCAATACTGCACCCCCCCCAATAAAATAAAATACCCAGGATTTATTACCTGAAAATTACCAAACATTTATGAAAAAAAAGGGGATTTAGAGAAAAAAACAAATTCATGGACTGGAAGGCTCAACATACAAAACATCACCAAAATAATCTATATAATTTTAAGGCAATTTCTACAAAAATAACTGAAAGATGCTTTCTAAATACATAAATTTAAAGTCAGATCAATAAAATTGATATCTAAAACAATTTTTACCAGAAGAGGGTAGAATCACTTTACATATTTGAAAATTAAGTAGATAGCTATAACAAAACAAGGTATCTGTAATTTTAGCACTCAGGAGGGTGAGGCAGGAGGATTGCCCTGAGTTTGAGGCCAGCCTGGGCTACAAAGTGAGTTCAAGTCCAGCCTGAAGTATATAGTGAGATCCTGTCTCAAAAACCTGAAAGAAAAAGACAAAAAGGATAGTATGGTACTGACAGAGGTTTTGGATCTCTGCCAATAAAACAATTACAAAACCAGATAATTAACAGAGAGCACAGAAACAGACCAATGTGAATATGCCCAGTTGATTTATGACTAAGTCATAAAAGCAAGTTCATAGTTAGGAGTCTTTAGAATGGTGCTAGAACAAATGAATATAAATATTGTTTAATGAATGTCCAGACTTATGATGGAGGTGTTATCTGGACTTACAACTCATCCATTTGGGGGGGTACAGCTCTGTAATTTTGTTGATAGAGCCTCAATGTCTTTTTTTGTACAGTATACTTTGTTTATACAGTATTCTAACTTTTGCTGATTGTATTATATGGTACTGTATTTTATGTTGTTACACATTACATGTAAGAGTTATGCAAATAAAAGCAGTCATCAAGTTGGAGTTTCCTTTGACCACTTCTTTGTTCTGAGCATTGTACATACTATATACAATTCTTCATTTAGCAACCAGTTAATTTAACAACCTAGATGGAGGAACGGAATTGTCATTAAATGAAGAATGTCTGTATTCCTCAACAAAAGAAATTAATTGAATCTAATCCTTGGATAATACAAAAATTACCTTAACATGGATCAGAGTTTTAAGTGGAAAAGGTAAAGTATAAAACTTTGAGAAGGAGCGGGCAAGGTGGCATACACCTATAATCCCAGCACCCTGAGAGGCTGAGGCAGGAGAATCAAATTTCGAGTCTACCCTGGGCAACTTATTGACTTAGCATGATCCTGTCTCAAAAAAAGGGGGCCAAGGTGGGGTGGAATGTAGTTGTGCACAGCCTCTGGGTTCCATCCCCTAGTAACACAAAACAGGCAAACAAACAAAACTATCCTTCATATAACATTTCAGCATATACTAGAAATATGTGGCTGAGGCCTTTCCTAAGAGCACAATGGCCATTGAATTCTCACGGGTAAATACTCAGATGTAGAAGACTGTGGACTGGGTCATTTTCAAACATGACTCTAGACAATAAATGATTATTTACATTTTTTTAATAGAGATGCCACTAACCCAGTTTCTCTGTGGTATGAATGACCAGAGTCTGTGTTAGATGATTCCCTTGAACACTGATGTTCGTCAGTGGTTATGTGAAGAAAATTTTTCCCCAATATGAGTCCTTCAATGTTGACAGAGGCTTGCACACTTGTGAAAGGCTTTCCCTCATCTCTGACGCTAGCTGCGATTTTCCCTGTGTGCATCCTTTGATGGTACCGGAGGGAGGAGCTGAGGCTGAAGGCCTTTCCACATTCATTGCATTTATAGGGCTTATCTCCAGTGTGAATGTTGGAGTGCTGAATGAGGTTTGTACTCCGTGAAAAGGTTTTCCCACACTCCATGCATTTGTAGGGCTTCTCCTCATTGTGAATCCGATGGTGCCTTATCAGGTGTGACCTGCGGTTGAAGGCCTTCCCACATTCCATGCACTCATAAGGCTTCTCTCCCGTGTGGATGCTGACATGGCGGATGAGGTCTTTCCGATTGGTAAAGGCTTTCCCACACTCTTTGCACTCGAAGGGTTTTTCTCCAGTGTGAGCCCTTCTGTGCAAGGTCAAAGTAGAATAGTGGGCGAATGCCTTTCCACACTCACTGCACACATACGGCTTCTCCCCAGTGTGGATGCGCTGGTGCTGCTTGAGGTGTGGCTCACGGAGGAAGGCCTTCCCGCACTCCACACACTTATAGGGCTTCTCCCCAGTGTGGATGACATAATGGTGAATGAGGCCTGCAATCTCACAGAATCCTCTCCCACACTCATTGCATTGGAAAGGTTTCACTCCCTTGTGAGTCTGTTGGTGCCACGTGAGGTAAGACCGTTGGTTGAAGGCCTTGCCACACTCTGAGCACTGATAGGGCTTCTCTCCCGTGTGGAAGATGTTGTGACGATTGAAAGCTCGTCTATCTCGAAAGGCTTTGCCACACTCTTTGCACACAAAAGGTTTTTCTCCAGTGTGCATTCTGTTATGCAAAACAAATGTAGAGCGATGGGCAAAGGCCTGTCCACATTCACTGCACTTATAAGGCTTCTCTCCACTGTGCGTACGTTGGTGCTGAGTAAGATATGATTTCCGGCTAAAGGCTTTGTCACACTCCAAGCACATATACGGCCTCTCCCTGGTATGGACAATATGGTGCTGGAGGAGGTGAGTGCTCTTGCGGAAGGTCTTTCCACACTCTGTACATTCGTAGCGCTTCACTCCTGTGTGAATCCACTTATGTTGAATAAGTAAGCGTTCATTCTTAAACACTTTCCCACATTCCTTGCATTTGTAGGAATTTTCTCCTTCACGGATCGAGGGATCTGCAGCTGGCATATTAGAATCACAGATACAGGTAGCTGGGTCTGGAGAGATGTGCTCCTGCACAGACCTTGAACACACACTATCAGCTGATCCCATGCCATCATGTCCAGGGCTTCTATTCCCAGGAAGCTTCTCCCTTGGGGCCTCCATCCCTGGTCTAAGTCTTTTCTGCACTTCACAGGGCTCATCCTGACCCTGGTGCGGACCCAACAGGAAGTCCCCAGAGGCTCCTTCTGTCTGATGATCATGAACCAAGGCTCCCTCAGGCCAGGACTGGTAAGCAAGAGTGGGTTTCATGCTGTTAAGTTTTGTGCTGTTACCTGAAGGAAACACAATAAACAAAAGGGATTGTGAGTGACAGCAACACTAGAGAAAGGAAATCAGCATTTCAGTAAGAATAAGATGAAAAACAAGACTCTACTCCCGGAATGATCTGAAATCCAGGAAACCCAGTTTTGTAATGTCTTTCTTTTTGTCCTAGGACTCTTAAAACTTTCTTGTTTTCACACAATATCACCATTTTTCATTATGAACTGCAAATGTGATACTTAGGTAATACTCATGTGATACTTGTGATGCTTCTTTTTTTTTTTTGGTACTGGTGATTGAACTCGGGTCCTTGCGCTTGTGCATCAGGTGGTGAAACCACTGAGTGTTGGGAGCAATGCTACATAATTCTAGGGATAAATCATTTGGTTAGCCTAGTTCTCTTGCCTACAGCCCAGCTACAGAATAACTCCAGTTTGGCCTGCGGTGAACTGAGACTTCAGTGATCCAGTGATGCTGTGATTCTCCAGGACAAGAAACATCCTGGGAGAACAAACACCTGCTCAGTTCCTCATTGTTCTTGGACTGATTAACATCTTGTTTGCCGGAGATGTACTGAACTCTCTGCAAGCCTTCCGTTACACCTTGTTTATCCCAATGTGAACTATTGAACTCTCTGCAAGTCATCTGTTACATTTGTTTCTCCCAATGTACTGAATAAAAGGTGTGGTAAGCTGGGGGCTTTTGTCTTTGCTGCCCAGAGCAGCACTGATCAGACCCAAAGCTCAGCTTCTTCTCGGTCTCATTTTTCTACCTTTCCTGTAATTCGCCGTGTGCTGCCGTGGCTCGCAGGAGACCAGGACTAACTGCAGAGGTTCTGGTAACGTCCCCTTCCCCTGTCCCCTACAACTGAGCTAAATCCTTGGCCCTACTTGTGATACTTTTTTGTGTGTGTGTGTGAGGGATACCGGAGATCAAACTCAGGACCTTGTACTTGCAAGGCAGGCACAGTGCTGCTGAGCTAAATCGCCGGACCTCTCACGTGATACTTTATCACATTGAGTCAGAAATGCTTCAGTGATGAAGCAATACAGAGGAAGCTCAGTTCACGAGCTTAATTTGCTCTACAATTCTTATCATAAACTGAATCAAATTTCCTGATGAAGTTCAATGTATATAATTTAATGTATTCTGGGCCACGGATCTAGCTCAGTGGTGCTGCCACCTGCCTCGCAAGCACAAGGTCCTGAGTTTGATCCCTGGTACCAAAAAAAGTAAAAATTTAGGGCCAGGGATTTAGCTCAGTGGTTCCAATGCCTGCCTTGCAAGCACAAGGTCCCAAGTTCGATCCCTGGTGCCCAAAAAAAAATAATAATAATAATGCATTCTGACCCCTACGAACTTGGTAGCAAACAGAATCAAATTTTCTCACAAGGTTATAATGTAAATAAGGTTAATGTAAATAAAGTTAATCCATTCTGAACCATATATAGTTTTCTTTTTTTTTTTTTTTTGGTACTGAGGATTGAACTTGGGACCTTGCGCTTGAGAGGCAGGCAGCAGAACCACTGAGCTAAATTGTAGTTTTCTAACCACAAAAATAGAAACCAAGTACAACATAGTACAGTATGAAGAGAGAGAACACTAACCTTGCGTGGGGCAACTTCTGGTGTGGACAGAAAGGTGGGTGGGGAAGAGGTTATTGTTTGGAGGGAGAGTATCCCTCCATATAGATAATGAGGAGATCTCTTTCAGGGGCTTCCTCTCTTCTTTATCTCTTAGCTGCAAGGTCAATTTTGATGAAAAATCTAATTTCACTTGTTTTTTTTTTTCTGTGCTGCACAACCCTCTGGAAATGAGAGATCATGTTATTGTACATCATATTCAACACTGTTCATTACAGTTATCTTGGAGTCATGCTTCTCAAAGAAATCCTGGCACTAATTCCATTTTTCCATAATGGATTTTATCAAATCACTGCTAAACTCCTGCATGTCTTCCTCTTCCTCAGTGGAGTGCTCCTCAAACGCCTTTGGCTGCTCACTCTGGAGTTCAACAAGTTCTTCTGTCATCCACTCCTCCTTGTGGTCCTCAACAAGCTCCTCTATGTCTGCACAACCGATGTCCAGACCCATACTCTTGCCCATGGATACAATCCCCTCCACTACCTGTGCATCAGACCCTTCAAATTAACATTCAGTGACATAGTATAGCCAGTTTCCTCTAGGTTGAGTTTAAGGTTTGGTATATGACATCTTTCCAGGCTTTGAAAATGAGGATGATGCAATGGAAGACATGCTTCTTCCAGAACTTTGAAATGCTTCTTCCAGAACTCTTTCAAAGTCAAGGATGTCTCTTTAGTTACATTAAAATATGCAGTGAAGAGTGCCTTTGTGTACAACTTCTTGAAGTTACAGATCACTTGCTAGTCCATAGGCTGCAGAAGAGGTGTCATGTTCGAGGGGAGGAACTTGACCTTTATGAAGTCATACTCAGCATCTATATCATTCATCAAGCTGGAGGGTGGGCCAGGGCACTGTCTATCATAAGAAAGCACCTTTGAGGCAACTGATTGTCAGAAATATATATATATATATATATATATATATATATATTTTTTTTTTTTTTTTAATTGGTACATTTTAGATACACATGATGACAACATCCATCAAGGGGAATTTATTTCTATACATGATATATTTTGCTTCTTTTTTTCCCATTTCTCTCCCCTCCCTTCAACCTCTCTTCCTCTCCTGGTTTACAAAAGGCTTTGTTTCCATTTTTTCCCTTGTCCCTTATTTCACTTTTCCCTCCTCTCACGTCCCCATTCTCATTTGAACATTTTCTTCCCATTTCCCAATATCTATTATATATTTTGGTCCATATTTACCCTTTCAGTTTCTCATACCAGAAAAACAATGCAATATTTAAACAAGTTTCACTTCAGAGTATGGTCTCAATGTACTTCCATTTAGCTAGAAATGTCTCAAGCTGGTTATTCTTTATGGGAGAGTAGTACTCCATTGTATAAAAAACCCACATCTTCTTTATCCCTTGGTTGATTGACGGGCATTTGGGCTGTTTCCAAGATTTAGCTATTATAAACTGTGCCACTATAAACATATGTGTGCATATATCACTGTGATATAATGTTTTTAATTATTTCGGGAAGATACCAAGAAGAGAAATAGCTCAGTTGAATGGAACCTCTAGTTTTGGTTTTTTGAGGAATCTCCACACTGATTTCCACAGTGGATGCACCAGTCTACACTCCCACCAACGGTGGAGAAGGGTTCCTTTTTCCCCACATCCCCTCTAGCATTTGTTATTGGTTAATTTTGTGATAGCAACCATTGTTTGTGAAGATTGAATCTCAGTGCTGTTTCAATTTACATCTCTTCAATGAACAGCGATGTTAAACATTTTTTCATATATTTATTTACCATTTCTACTTTTTCATCTGAGAAGTGTCTATACATTTCAGATGCCCATTTTTGGACTGAGTCCAAAATTTGGAGGGGTCTGAGTTTTTTGAGTTCTTTATATATTCTAGATATTAGTCTTTTGTCTGAAGGACTGTTGGCAAAAAGAGTTTTCCTACCTGTGGGTTGTCTCTTCACTCTGTTGGTAGTTTCCTTTGCTGTACAAAAGGTTTTGAATTAAGATGAGATCCCAGCTGCTGATTCTTTGTGATATTTCCTCTGCAACTGCAGTTTTGTTTATAAAGTATTTGCCGGGACAGGGATTTAGCTCAGTGGTTCCACTGCCTGCCCTGAAAGCACAAGGACCTGAGTTTGATCCCCAATACCAAAAACAAAACAAAAAGTATTTGCCTACGCCATTGTTTTCCAGAGTTCTACCTATTCTATTTTGCAGCAGATTTAGTGTTTGTTTTAATATTTTGATCTTTGATCCATTTTTATTTCAGTTTAGTGCACAGTGAAAGGTATGAGTCTAGTTTTAATCTGTGGCATGTGAAAAGCCAGGTTTTTCCAGCATCATTTATTAAAGACGGTATCTTGGGGCCAGGGATTTAGCTCAGTGGTTCCACCACCTGGCTCGAAAGCGCAAGGTCCTGAGCTTGATCCCCGGTACCAAAAAATAGATGGCATCTTTCTTCCATTGAAGGTGTTAGGCTCTTTTGTCAAAGGTGCCTGAGGGTGTTTGGAGTTGCTTCTGCTTCTTCTAATCTGTTCCACTGATTCTTGAGTGTTTTTTGTTTGTTTGTTTTTTGTTTTTGCAAGTACAATGGTGTTTTTATCACAGTAGCTCTGTAGTATAATTTCAAGTCAGGGATTGTGATGCTCCCTGCCTTGCCTTTGTTGCCAACAATTGTTTTTGCTATTTTAGGTCTCTTCTGATTACAAATGAATTTTAGGATTATTTTCTCTAATTCTGTGAGACAGAGTATTGGTATTTTGGTCAGGATTACATTAAAAGTGTATAACAAGTTTGTTAGTAAGGCCATTTTAACTATATTGGTTCTTCCTTTCCAGGAATAAGGGATATCTTTCCATTTTCTGATATTCTCTTCAATCTCATTTTTCAGAATACCATAGTTTTCCATGTAGAGGTTTTTACTTCCTTCATTAAACTGATTCCTAGGTATTTCATTTTTTTAGATGCTATTGTGAAAGGGATTGTTTCTCTAATTCCTCTCTGTGAATTAATTATTTGTGTATGGAAAGGCTATTGATTTTTGAGTGACTTTGTATCCAGCTGTGGCACTGAATTTGGTTATTAAATCTAAAAGTCTTTTGGTGGAGTTTTGGAGGTTTTCTATATAGAGTATCATGTCATCCACAAATAATGATAATTTAACTTGTTACATTCCTATCCTTATTTCTTTTACTTCCTTCTCTTGTCTAATTGCTCTGGCTAGTGTTTCCAGAACTATATTGAACAAAGAGTGTTAACAGTGGACATCTTTGTCTTGTTCCTGATTTTAGAGTGAAAGCACTCAGTTTTTGTCTTTAATATGATCTTGGTTGTTGGTTTGTCTTACATGGATTTTATGAGAGTGAGATAAAGACCATCTAAACAAATTTTCTGTAGGGTTTTTATCATGAATGGGTGCTGGACCTTGTCAAATGCTTTTTCTGCATCTACTGAGAAGATCATATAGTTTTTGTCCTTGGCGCTGTTAATATAGTGTATTACATTTACTGATTTGCATATGTTGAACCATCCATGCATCCCTTGGATGAATCCAACTTGGTCATGATATATAATCTTGATGATTTGCTGCATTCTACTTGCCAGTATCTTACTGAGGATTTTTGCACCTATATTCATTAGGAAGACTGGCCTGTAATTCTTTTTGATTGGATCCTTTTCAGGTTTTGGAATCAAGGTAATGCTTGCTTCCAGAAATGACTTTGGGAGTATTCCTTCACTTTCAATTTCATTAAAGAGTTTGAGAAACAGTGGCAATAGGTCTTCTCTAAATTTTTTGTAGAATTCAGCAGTGAATCCTTCACGGCCTGGGCTTTTCTTTGTTGGTAGGTTTTTAGTTACATCTTCAATTCAATGACTGGTATAAGTTCATTTAAAATTTTTAGAGCCAGGGATTTAACTCAGTGATTCCACCACCTGCCTCGCAAGCACAAGGACCCGAGTTCAATCCCTGGTACAAAAAAAAAAAAAATTGAGTAAAATTTTTATATCTTAACAAAGCTTTGATAATTCATATATATCTAGGAATCTTTCCATTTTTTGTGGTTTCCATCTTATTAGAACAAATGTTCTCAAAGAATGTATTGATGATCTTCTGGATTTCTGCAGGATCTGTTGTGATTTCGCCCTTTTCAGTCCTAATTGCATAGATTTGAGTCTTATCCTTCCTGTTTTGGATAAAATTGGCTAAGGGTTTGTCAATTTTAATCTCTCAAAGACCCAACTCTGATTCATTGAGTCTTTCTATTGTTTTCTTAGTTTTCATTGCATTAATTTCTGCTTTATCTTTTTTTTTTTGGAACTGGGGATCGAACTTGGGACCTTGTGCTTGCAAGACAGGTGGTGGAACCAGAGCTTAATCCCCAGCCCAGCCTTGCTTTGATCTTTATAATCTCTAGCTCTTCTTTTTCTAGAAGCTTGAGGTTCAACATTAGGTTGTTTATTTGAGCCCACTCTGTTTTTCTGATGTGGAAGTTCACCACTATAAATTACCCTCACAGAACTACTTTCATGGCATCCCATAAGTTCTGGTAAGTTGCAATGGCATTATTGTTTAATTGTAGAAACAGTCTAATTTCTTCTTTAATTTCATCTGTGACCCATTGGTTGCTCAGGAGACTCTTATTCAATTCTCATGTCTTTACAAAGTTCTTGTGGTTTCTTTTACCACTGATTTCCAATTTCATTGCACTATGATCTGATAATATGCATGAGATAATTTCTATTCCTTTATAATTACTTAAGTATGTTCTATCAGCTAGTATATGGTCTATTTTGGAAAACTTCCTGTGTGCAGCTGAGTAGAATGTGCATTCTAATGTTGTGGCATAGAACACTCTGCAAACATCAACTAAGTCCATTTGTTGAAATACCTGGTTCAGTTCTGACATTTGAGGGGTTTTTCTAGTTATTTGTGACAGTTGGGTATTGAGTTCCCCTAGTACAATTTTATTCGTGCTCTCTTGATTTTTCATGTCTGTTAATATTTGTTTTATATAGTTGTGTGCACTAGTACTTGGTGCATATATATTTGTGACTGTTATCGCTTCCTGTTAGATTGTTCTCTTTACAAGGACGTAGTGACCTTCTTTGTCTTTCTTAGTCAGTCTTGGCTTGGAATCCACTTTGTCTGCAAATAGAATACCTAACCCTACTTTTTTCCTGAGTTCCTGTCACATAGAGTATTGTTTTCCATCCTTTGACATTAAATCTATAAATTTCTTTTAAAATTAAATGTGTGTCTTGTATGTAGTATATTGTCGGAACTTGCTTCTTGATCCATTCTGCCAGTCTGTTTCTTTTGATTGGTAAATTGCAACCATTTACATTGATGGTTATAACTGATGTGTGTAGACTTATCTTTCGTTCTGTTGGAGTTCATGGAGTTGGAGTCCTTCTTATCTTTTTCTAAAATGTTCTTTGTTACATTTTGGAGTGCTGATTTGGTGGTCATGATTTTCTTCAGGTGTTCTCTGTCACAGAAGTATCTTATTACTCTACCAATTTTGAAATACAGTTTTGCAGAGTACATCAATCTGGGATGGAGGTTGTTTTCCTTTAGGGCTTGAAATACTTCACTCCCAGCTTTCCTTGAGAGTTTGTATTGCTAAGTCTGCTGTGATTCTGATGGGCTTTCTTTTATAGGTGATTTATTTCTTTTCTCTAACAGCTTTTAATACTCTGTTCTCATGTTGGATTTCTGGAATCTTAACTATTATATGCCTTGGGTAAGATTTTTTTTTATTATGGTTAACTGGAGCTGTATATGCCTCACTTAACTGTATATCAAATTCTTTTTCCTTGTTTGGGAAGTTTTGTTTTTACTTCTGTGAATAGGTTTTTTTAATGTCATTTGTGCTATCTCCTGCTTTTTCATTGAGTCTGATCAATCTTATGTTACTCTTCCTCGCTTCATCTAGCAGTTGTTGGATTGATTTCTCACAGTCCATTGCTATTTTAAAGAAATCTTCCTTTTTCATGATCACTATCTGTAATCCTGTCTTCTCTGATATTCTGTCCTCACATTGGATCATTCTACTACATATACTTCAATGGAACTTTTTTGTTTTTTTTCAGTACTGGGGATCAAATTCAGGACCTTATGCTAGCAAGGCAGGTGTGGTGCCACTGAGCTACATCTTGGGCCCCTTCGGTGGAATTTTTAATCTTCTGGATATCTGTTTGAATCTGTTTTATGGATTCCATTTCTTTCCTATGCTGGGCATTCATGGTTTCTATCACGTTCCCAAGCTCCTCTATTTTTTTTTAATCTGTACGTGCTCTAATCACTAAGCATGTCTTTCATTATGGTTACCATCTCTGTAGTTATCTCAGAAATCATTTCTGATTTGTTTTGTAGAGCCTCATTCATCTGCTTTGTTACTTTCACTGTTACCACTTCAGAGAGTCCAGGTGAGTGACTTTTGAACTGTTTCACCTCACTGCCCTCTAGGTTTACCTTTGGTGAGCTGGAAGTCTGAGGCTGCATCTTGCTTAAGTGTCTTCATTTTCTTTTTTTGTTGCTGTTGTTAATTCCTGGGTTGATGCTTATACATTCCTTATGGCAATTACGGCAATTAGCTTTATTGATAGTATTTAGAAACCTTAGACAATGACTATTTCTCAGAGATGTCTTCTAGGTGTAGTGGCTTTTGGATTGTGTCTTGCAAGATCCTACCTCTTCAATTGATTGTGAATGAGAAGTTTCTGCCTATTTGCCCTGCCCCCTGATTCTTTGGCACTGGCTCATAGTGTTGTTTATGACCCTTAGGCAATCTCAGTCCTGACATAGGGAAGCACAACTAATCAGAACAACTGTCACATGGGTTAAAGTAGTACAATCAGTAATAACAATAGAGTCAAACATAGCCTAGAAAATAACAAACTGCGGTAACTATTGATTTGCTATCTTTAACCATCTGAACTATATTTGGCGATATATAACAAAAATCTAAAACAAACTGAAAAATTGTATGCAATAAATATGCCTTCAATATGGTGATTTTACCCTCAAGGGAGAAAATTTAAGAGGTTGGTGGGAAAAATAGAAAAATAGAACAGGAAGAGATTAGAAGCAAGGCTGGAGTACAAAAGATTACGCAAATGTTGGGAAACCGGTGAAGAAGACTAGAGGAAAGAGAGAAGGAAGAAATATAAACAAGAACAGAACAGAACAACAATTAAAAACTGCAGTGTTCACACTCATATAAAGACAAGAAAAAAAGAAAGTAAAACAAAAACAAAACAAAAAAAAATGAATAAGAAAAAAAAAAAAGTCCACTTCAGGGGTGTCTCTGTTGTCACTGGTTGACAGAATGGGCAGACAGAGCCCAGATCTGTGTTGAGTAATACCAGCAAGCCAGCTGTAGATTTATGAGGGGGTAGTGGATAATCCCATCAAGCCTGCACCTTCAGTTACACTGAAGTTCAGGTTTGTGTCTGGCTCTGAGATTGGAATCATATTTGTTCGACCTGCAACAGTCTGTGCATCCCCTGCCAGCTTGAACTCTGTTGCTTGACCTCTTGCTGACCTGACCTCACTTCTGCCTCACCCTGATCTTGGGAGCTGCTCAATGGAGCCAGCATTTGCTCTGAGTTGAGCTCAGTTGGCTCCTCTCCAAGATGGCTACCAGCCAACTGCTCTCTCCTGAGGGACATCTGAACCTGAATAACTCACCAGCAAATGTAGTCCACTGCATGTACCTCTCCATTGCACTGAACCATCTTTGTGAAGGCTCCTAGGGTCACCAGTAGTCACTGTGTCTGCAGGTTCAGGCCACCCTTTCCACAGTGAGTCAGGGCTCAGGGACAAAGTGCTACTTGCCACCTCCTTCTTCTTCACTGAAGTTTCTTTGTTCTCTTCATGGGCTTCAATTTTCATGAAATTTTTGCTGGGTCCTGAGGACCCACTTCCCTCCTTCTTCTCTTCCATGCATAGGTATATTCCAGCATCTGGACACCAAATCTCAGAGAGGCTGCTTCTCTGCTGTCCACCATTCTGCCATCTTTCCAGAAGTCCTTCATTCCAGAAAGGTATTTCTTAATGGTGGGCCCCCAAACCTTATATAACCACTCAATGAACAATTCCCTTGTGACCCAAGCTTTTGCATTGGCCCTCCACATGACAAGCAATTTGACCTTGTTCACATTCTGTTCCCTGAATGTATGAGGAGTCTGGGAATGGTATAACACTAGTGGCTTAATCTTCAGATCAGTGTTTGCATTTGCACACAGCAAAAGCATCAATCTGTCCTTTATGGGCTTGTCCCCTGATAGTTCCTTTTCCTCCTGTATGACATAGGTTCTGTTCAGGATCTTCTTCCATAAGAGCCCTGTGTCATCATAGTTGAACATTTGTTGAGTGTTCATGAATTCTGAGAATTTTTCTCTTGTAGGCTTCTGCAGCATTCTTATCAGAACTGGAAGCCTTACCATGTTTTATCACACTGTGGATACCACTTCCCTTATGGAATTTATGAAACCACCCTCTATTGGCTTTAAATTCATCACTTGTTGCGCTTGTAGAGGGGTTTTCTTGAATTATTGTACAATTTCTTGGCTTTTTCACAGACTGTAGCTTCACCAATGCTATCACCTGCCAGCTGTTTCTCATTCAAATACACTAAAAAAAGTTTTTCTACTTCTTCCAGCACTTGTGTCCTCTGCTTGCTTAACACTGGTATTCCTATTGCCATATCTGCTCCTTTAATGGCATCTTTATTCCTCAAAATAGTCAAGATTGTCAACTTCACCATCTTGTACTCTGAGGCCACATCAGTCACATGAATACCACACTCACGCTTTTCTATAATTTCCTTCTTCAGTTCAATGACTATTTTCTTCAAACCCCTCTTACCATACTTGCCCTGCACTTTCTTGTTGCCTTCATTATTGCTGTGCACATTCTTGTCACCTTCATTACCATCCTGCATATTCTGGTTACCTTTATTACCATTCTGCACATTCTGGTTACCTTCATTACCATTCTCCACTTTCTTTTTACCATAATGCTTGCTCTGCATTTTCTTTCAAGCTGTGCTGGGTTGAATGATACTGTACAGTACTATATGTGCTAAAAAGCAAAAAAGCTTCACAGTAAGTGTGCACAGGTTTATCTGCGACTGTAATCTCGACTAGAGGAAGCCATGACCACGTATCAGAGTGGGGAAGATGGATGGTTGCATTTGTGTTCATGTGAGGAATATGGCTGTGATCATGTTTGCCACTTGATGCAGAGTTTGAGAATGGAAGCAAAATTCTACTGAATACTTCAAATTGTTTGTGCATAGAAGTTTGTGAACTGAGGCATTACTCTACTGGATCAAACTCCTCATTTCTACAGTACAAAATTCATTTACAAAGAAATAATGTCTAGGGCCGGGGATTTAGCTCAGTGGTTCTGGCGCCTACCTCAAAAGAGCACGGACCCGAGTTCGATTCCCAGTACCAAAAAATAAATAAATAAATAATGTCTAGTACAGCTCAGCACCAGATTCTTGAGACTTTTTTGAAGGGAAACTCAGAGGGAGTGCCTGGGGCAGATGACAGTGTCTGAAATTGAGACTCCCACTCACAGTCAAGACTAGGGAGGAGAAGACAAGTAATAACATCACCAAATGGATCACCAAAGGGAAGAGACACTGGCTCTGAAGTGTGCCAATCAACGTACATGATGGCCCCAATGCTCTCAGAAGCCAAGATGGAGACAGGGAAGGCTTAAAGTCACTCTGGGGCTCTACAAAACAGCAGAAGCACGAAGACACAAAGTAAGGGATCTTCTGAGTCTGACTGATGCTCAGGGGATGTGTGGGAGGAGGCATGAAATGACAGAATGCAGAACACACTGTTAAGGACTGTTCACAGTTCAGAAGGAAAGCTAAAATACACCATTCATTAGGATAACAGGAATAATACAAGTAGCTTCCTTTTACTGAGCTACTCACTATGGTCAGGTGTCATATGTAATCTATTACATCCTCAATCACACAACGACAATGTATTATCACGATGAATCTTTAGGAACGGAGTACAGTGGAACAAGCTTGGGCACAGTCCCCGGCCTCTAGACACAAGTGTGTCTGAATGTGCTGTTACTGAGTGTGAGGTGGGGAAGAGGACTGGCATCTTCACTTCCTCATCTCCCCTATGCCTACCGGAGACGGCCAGGGAAGCATCAGCCACTATGTTGTGCAGAGGGCACAGGGTCCATGAATCCCTGCATGGCACCAAGGTCCATGATGACAGAGAGACTACAGGTTAAGGGCATCATGGATTCCGCTGCCCCAGAGGCCACAAAAAAGATGGTTCCCAGAGTGCAGAGGCAAGGATCACTTGTGAACCTGCAAGCTGCCATCACCCCCACCCTCCAAGCTACTGGTACCGTCACCTTCCCCAGGCCCAGCACCCACCTGGACAGAAGCTCTGGGATAGGTCATCTTTGGCTTTCCTTAATGCCTGTCTGTGCTCCAACTGGGAAAGCAGCTCTGACTTGGACAAAGGACAGCCTGTTCATGGAGAAGGAGACACAAGGATTGGTGAGATAAAAGAATCTTTGCAATCTACCCTGGATCTTCAGGATGGGGAACAGACCTTGAAGCAGAGCTTCAGAGAACTACAACCTAGAAGCAAACTACAAAATGGCATCTTTGGAATCGATGTACTGCAGGAAGTACAACTGGTTGCATAGACAAACCTAATTCCCTTTGATTTCCACCCTACAGGATCTGAACACTTTCTAGACATATTTCCCTGGTATATTTTCTTTTCTTACTTTCTTTTTTTTGTGTGTGTGTGTGTGATATTCTTGATGGAACCCAAGGCCTTCAGCCTGAGCTGTTGCTACAGAAATCTTGGAAAGAAATACACAGAGACACAGAATTCAGATAAAATAATACAATTTCTTCTCGCAAGTGGGTGGGAATGCCAGAAACCAGTCTGGTCCGTATCCACGCCACCTTTGTTCAGCATTTCCCTTTTTATATCCTTTTTACCATTATGTCATCCCTAGTGGTCTTTGATATGTAAATACAATTCCAGTTCCGATTTACAAGTCACAGACACAAGATAGGGCATTTATATTGTAAATTCACCCTGGCATGGTAACTTTGTTAGGTTAATGAAGTTACGGTTAGAGTCAGATAATCCTCACCTTAAACAAGGAGTTACAGGAAAAACAAATCTTAAAAAGAACACATTACTTATTTTGCTTCTACAATTACCTTAATATTCAATCTATTAAGTTATCTAAAACTTTTCTGTATTGCTGTATCTTCAGCTCTATTTTTGTACTTTTTTATTTTGAGACCGGATCTCTCTAAGTTGCTGAATTGTACAAGGTGGGCTACAACAAGTGATCCTCCTGCCTCTGTATCCCACACTGCTAGGAATATAGGCATATGCTATGGTAGCTGGCTGGTAGTTGTAATTAATTCAAGTCATAGAACCTCCACCTCCCTGTAAACTGGCAAGACCTACGGATGTTTACTTGCCATTCGAACCAACTGAAACAAAATCCCTGAGGGTGATGACTAGGCACTGGATTTTAATCACTGGGCCCAGGATATTGTAGCCTGCACGCATCCCTGATGATCAGTAGTCAGGTAGACAAGTAACCTCACTGAACACCCAAATAAAAGAAAGACTCTAAATTCCAGGAAGGGCTGCATGAGATATCTTCTACCCCTTGTTGTCGTACTGGCATGCTGGGACTTCTACGAGGTACCCGCTAAAGACCTGGACGAAGGACATGAAGCAGAAACACAAAAAGCTACAAAAACATGCACAAGTCGAGTAGATAAGATCCTCCTTACAAGGTAGGTAAGGTAAGACCCTCCTTACAAGGGGAAGACTGAACTGGATGGTCACATACAACTAAGACTTCAACAACAGATTTGCCAGGGTCAAAGACACAGGAATCTAGAGGCACCAGAGCCACAAAGCCTTGGCCTAGTTAGAGGCAGTTCACTGAGGGGCAGGAAAGGTATATTTAATACACCAACCATGGACTGAAACTTCTAAAACTGTGATCTAAAATGTACCTTGCCTCTTTTAAGTTGTGGATGTCAGGCACTTTGTTCCAGCAATGAGAGAAAGTGGCTAAGACAGGCATATGCAGACATTCGCATGAACATCAAATATCATCAACATTTTACAAGACAAAGGACTTTTACCACTGAGTAATGCAAAGGACAGGATCCAATAATGAAGATACATACTTGATAATGAATATATTAAGCTTTATGAAGGACTCACAATAATGGTCTTATTTTCTATATTTGCTAAGGGTGAGGATGCCAGAAAAATATAATACAGTGTGAATAGATAAAAAAATGTGTACATGCAAAAAAAAAATTGAAGACAGGGAATTTAGGGCCTAAAAGACTATATGACCATTTTCTTTCACAAAATGACACAGAAGACAGAAGGCCACTATGGAAACAATGACAGAGACCTTCAAAGAAAAGTCAGGATAAGATAGTCTGAGCCACAGCACTACTATACTCCCTCCCAGGGAATTTATCAGTCCCTCAGAGGATCCAGTGAGAAAGGTTACCTTTGGGTTCTGCCCAATACCCTAATGCCCTTCCAATATAGCCCTCTCTTTTGGTTGTGATCAAACACAGACTGTTTTGTCTCCCAATTCTTACTGAGACACAAAAAATCAAAAAGAAACAGGTGGAGTCAAAGAAATGACAGAAGCTGTGCTGACTAAGGAGGGTAGTTCCTGAGGCCTTGATGACCAGTTAGGCCTGGAGTTGGAGGTCAGAGAGAAAGAGTGCCCAGTGGCTACAAGGCTGAGAGGGGAGCCTTACCCACAGCTATGAGAAGCCCACAGGTCTCCAGCATCACCTCCCAGTATAAGGTCCTCTTGGAAAGGTCCAGCTGATCCCATTCCTCCTGATTGAATCTTATAACCACATCTTCGAAGGTCACAGCCACCTAAGAAGTCAAACACAGGAAGCAGAATTTGCCTTAGGACTGCTGGATAGGATAAGGCTGTGTCATCTGAGCACAGCAAGACATGGACACCCATGGATCAAATCACTAAACATCCCCAGAGGGCTCAGCTCTGTGCTGTGCTCCAGCGTAAGGAGGATGCTGATTGGACAGATTGCAGCAATATGCTTCAGAGAAGTTGCATAGGCAGGAAAGCAATGCAGACTGAGACAAGTTTAGGACAATTCCAAATGGACTATAAGACAGAGCAAATGCTCTGAGATAGAGAAGAATAGGACATAAAAACAACAAAAATAATACAGCAGTGAAAGGAACAGCGCTTTAGTCTTACTGTGTTTCTGGCTCCTGTTGTGGACTTTCTGTACCATAGCCAAGGGACTAGAAGACAACAGTTCAGAAGCCAACCTCCTTGGGTTAAAAATAAACTCCAGAAAGCAACACCTACTTACTGTGTGACCATGAGACACTTGTTTAAGTCTCTAATCTCGAATCAATAAAGCACTTCTTTACTTCTTCATGAGTACAAAAAATAAAGAAAAAATGCTTGTAAAAGAAAAAATGGGTGATGGACCACAGTCCCACAAGTGATCACTATCATCATCTCCATTTCAAACCCATAGACCAGAGGTCCGGGAAGCTCTACCAGTTTACCCAGACTTTATATAAGAGACAGAATTTGAATCCAGGCTCAACAAGTGGGCAATCTACTCTTGCAGAGATGACATTCCTCTGCAAGCAAAATTAACTCAGTTAATGAGATTGCAATGAATTCCAAATAAGTCTCACTACTGTATCCATATCAGCCACTTCTGAAAATATTTCTGTGGACTTGGGGGAAGGGGCATCATCATCCATCTCACTAAACAGACATCTGAGGTAGTAGTATCTGTCTGCTAAATGCCAGGGCCTGGAAGCTTCTTCTACATTCCTTTGGGAAATTGCTTCTGGAATTTCCTCCTGGAAAATTCAAAGTGAACCACTATTGTTTTTCCTACCTGAACTTTGCCAAGACTTACACTTGAAACTAAGACACTTTAGAAAGAAGGAACAGAAGTTCAAGACAGCATAGCAGGCTATGGCCACAAGAACCAGGGGTCTGGACTGGCCATGATGTCCTGGTAAGTCATATGTAACATCCATCAAAAGATGGTATAATGGTGCAATCCTGGAATCCTAGCTACTTAGGAGGCTGAGGTAGGAGGATCACAAGTTTTAGGAAAGATAGGCCAACTTAATAAAAGAAGCTGGGATGTACATTAGCACAGGAGTACTTGCCTAGCATTCTTAAGGCCTTATATTCATTCATTCTATCATTTATTTATTTATACATACCAGGGATGAACTCAGGACCTTGCGCTTGTGAGGCAGGCTGCAGCACCACTGAGCTAAATCCCTGGCCAAGCCCCTATATTCAATCAGAATTTTGGCCAGAAAAGGAAATCACACTGGTGATTTAGCTCAGTGGTTCCGCTGCCTGCCCCACAAGCGCAAGGTCCCCAGTTTGATCCCTGGTACCAAAAAAAAAAAAAGAAATCACAATTAAA
>NW_004624832.1:1026073-1041516 GCF_000247695.1 Heterocephalus glaber
TTTTTTTTTTTCCTTGAGACTTTTGAAAGAAAACTCAGAGGGGGTGCCTGGGGCAGATGACAAAGTTTCTGAAATCGAGACCCCACTCACAGTCAAGACTAGGCAGAGGATGAATAATAACAACATAGCCAAGGGAGCCGTGAAGGGAAGAGACACTGGCTCTGAAGTGTGCCATCTGTTCTTTTTAGACACAAGCTTGGGCACAGTCCAAAGCCCCTGAAGCTAAGTGTATCTGAATGTCAGCAAGTAGGAGGGGAAGCAGTGCATGGTGAAGTGGAGTGACATCTTTACTTCCTCATCTCCCTTCTGCCAGATGGAGGTGCCCAGGGATGCATCAGCCCCTATGCTGTGGACAGTGGGCAATGGGTACATGACTCCTTGTGTGACAGCAAGCTGCCTGCTGACCCCCGTGGTCCTGTGTTTCCTATTGTAAACCAGTGAGATTACAACAGGAGCATAGCTATTAGAGCAGCCAGATTTACTGCTGCTGGACTGAAGTTCAAGGGGACAGTGAGACTTCCCCAAGTACACAAGCCTCTTTTGTGTCAAAGCTATTTGTTAAGCCCAAGCAGAACCAGGAGCTGACTTCTGTATTATGCCTCACAGCTCCCCAGGGGCAGTAGTCTGTGAAAGGCCTGAGAGATATAGAGGGCAGAGGGCACCTCAGGTTAAAGGCTTCAAGGCCCCACTGCCCCAGAGGCAAAAAATGATTTCCAGAGTTCAGAGGCAGGGGTCACCAGTAAGTCTGCTACCTGCTGTCCACCCAGTGGCTGGCACCTACCTGAATAAAAGCTTTGGAAGAGGACTCCTGTTGCCGTCCATAGATCCTGGCTGTGCTCCAACTGGTAGATAAGCTCTGACTTGGACAAGGGACAGCCTGTACATGAAGAAAGGAGACACAGGGATTGGTGGGAATAAGAATCCACTTAATCTAGTCTGGAACTTCAAGATGGGGACGAGTCAATGAAAAAGCTTCTACATTCATAAAGTTGCCAGAAGAGTTAAAAGAGTGCAGTGTGAACAAACAATATAAACAGAAAGATGATGAGAATGGGGAATGTGT
The DNA here is from genome assembly GCF_000247695.1 of Heterocephalus glaber. The sequence goes on from NW_004624832.1 coordinate 1,027,137, forward strand.
TGGTCTCATGACCTACCTCACTACTACCTTTCACAAAATAATAGGCTGAAAGACAGGAAGAGACCCACAAAGAAAAACCAGGACAACAGACTTAAAGCCAGGCACAACCAAGTTCCTTCCAGAAATTTCATCTGTCCTCAAGGGCTGGAGTTACAAATGCTGACCCAGCCTTGCATCCCTGACTAAAAAGGGTGCCTTTGGTTCTGCACAATACCCTTATGTCCTTCCAATGTATCCCTCTTTTTTGTGACCAAACACAGACTGTTTGTCTCCCAAATCTCGCTAAATGAGATTTAAAGAGATCAAGGAAGAAGTAAATGCAAAGAAATGACAGAAACTGTAAAGCAAGGAAGGCACTTCTAGAGGTGTCAATGACCAGCCCAGTGTGGACTCTGAGAGCAGAGGGACAGAGGATCCAGTGGCCAGATGGCTGAGGGGAGCCTTACCCACAGCAGTCAAAAGTCCACAGGTCTCCAGCATCACCTCCCAGTATAAGGTCCTCTTGGAAAGGTCCAGCTGCTCCCACTCCTCCTGAGTAAATCTCACAGCCACATCTTCAAAGGTCACAGCAACCTGGGAAGTCAAACACAGGAAGCAGAACTGCCTTGGGACTGTTCGGTAGAATGTGACTGTGTCACTTGAGCACAACAAAAGATGTGGACAACCAAGAACCAAATCACCAAGTACCCCAGTAGAGGGCTGAGCTTTATGCTGTGCTTCAGTGTAAGGAGGTGTTGCATGGTCAGATTATAGCAGTATGCTTGAGAGAAATTTCATAGCCAGGATGACACTGCAGACTTAGACAAGTTTAAGACAATCCTGAACGGACATATGGCACACATAGCAAGTACTCTGAGATACTGAGAAATAGAAAAGAATAACAACAAAAATAATATATAGACATAGCAATAGCACCTCCATCTTACTGGTCCTCAGTGTGGGCTTGGCTCCTTCCATATGCCATGGTAAAGTGACAAGAAGCCTCAACTCAAGAGCCAGACTCCAGAAATCAATATCTGCTTGCTGTGTGACCATCAGGCCCTTGTTGATCTGAGCCTCTATCTCAGATCAATATATTTTCCACCTCTCCATTTACCCTCAGAAGAATAAGAGAAACAATGCCTATAAAAGAAACATGGGTGATGGGCCACAGCCCCAGAAGTCAACACTATCATCATCTCAACTGAGGTCCAGGAAGTTCTACAAGTTCATGCAAACTTACATGCCATATAAATGACAGGATCTGAATCCAGGACCCTCCAGTAGGCAACCTACTCATGGAGAAATGACATTCCCCTAAGAGCAAAGTTAATTCACAGTTAATGAGATTGTAATGCATTCCAAATAAGTTTCCCTATTGTATCCACTTCTGAAAATATTTCTGTGGAGAGGGCGGGGGGGCATCGTCACACATCTCATTAAGGAGATACCTGACATAGTGGCATCTGTATGTGAAGTGATAGGGCCTGGACCAGCTTATGAGGTCCTCTACATTCCTTCTGGACCCCACAGTTGCCCGTGGAGAATTCAAAATGAGCCACTACTTCTTTTCCCTACCTGAATCTTGCCAGGACTTATCACTGAGGGTCGGATCCTTCAGCAACAGGGAACAGGACTCCAAGAGAGTTATGGCCACGAGAACCTAGCATATGGACTGGATATCATGTCCCTCCCTCCCGGGTAAGAGGAAGTAACATCCATCAAAAGACCACAGAGCCAGGTGTTGTGGTGCAATCCTGGAATCCCAGGTACCTAGGAGGCTGAGGCAGGAGGATCACAAGTTCAAGATGAACCTGGCCAACATAATAAAGAGATAGGGGATGCACTTTTGAGAAAGAGCACTTGTCCAGCACTCATAAGGCCCTATATTCAATCTCCATTACGGCAAGAAAAGGAAATCACACTCTCATCCATTCTGGATATGAGTCAGCAGGTGGGGGAGGACCCACAGGTCTCCTGAGGACTCCTTTTAAACCAATGAACCTTTCCTGAGTGACAGCGGTCTCCCTGCCTGAGAGCCCATGTGCCCAACACTACAGTCTTGAATGAGGCACGCTCGACTTGCAATTTACTTTAGGTGACTTCTCCAGACCTCCCCATGCACTCTGTAGAGAACATGATAACAACAGAACAGGTTACTGATGATGGGCATGGTAGTTTCTGATCAGAGCAGAAAGGGAGGCCATGCAGATTCAGAGGCAGCGTCTCCAGCAAGGCCAAATGCAGGACAAGGCTGCAAAGCAGAAGAGATCTTCGTGTTGTCAGGCTGCTGGGTTTCAAGACAAGGAACCAGGAGAAACCAAGACCAGGTCGGGAGAGGGCGCAGGGCGGATGACGGGGACTCAAGGCCACAGTGTGGGGCTGCGTTTATGAAAAGTGTAAGCTGACACCGCAGATGGAGCTGCACTCACCCTACAGCCTCCTTCCCTGGAAAACTGGGGATGAAGCAACTCACAACCACGGCCTCCTCTCTGGAATAAATGACGACCAAGAGAAACGCGGGCTGTCTTAGCCTCAGCCTCTCAAACTAGCAGAGGAACCGCGGAGCCAGAACCCTCGTCCACTCACCTGCGCCGCCGCCATCGCGGACGCCGAGGACCGAGGGGCAGGCGACCTCCAGCGCCTCCCCAGCCTGGGTGGGTGATTTTGGTGGACGGACCCGTTCCCAGCCTCAGTTTCCCCCATGTAAAATGCGTACGCTGGCGGCCGTGGAGACCTTGGGCGAGCGCCGCCCCCGGGACACCCCGTCAGAGAGGAGGAGGTGCCAGGCTCTCAGAGGACGCGGAGAAAGGAGGATTGGTCCGGTCGGCCTCGCCCGCACCTTTCACGACGAGGCCCCCGAACTCAGTCATAAGCGGTCAGGCGCAGGGAGATGACTCGAGCTAAAGCAGCAGGATGTCCCGCCTCCGAGTCCTGCAAGAAACGCCCCTCTCCTGGGCAATGATTGGTCCAGTCCAGGCGCCTTCCGGGTAACGCAGGTTTTTTTCTCTGGCATCCACCTAGCGGTGGAGACCGTCAAAAAACATATTTTTACGTGCGTTTGGCACAGGGCTGTCTTCTTACAATGCACATAATTCGCCCAAACAGAGCCTCAGCAAAGGGGAACATACTGGGGTCAAGGTACGTACAAAGAGCTCATTCTGGTCCTAGTCTGTGACTTCCCGGTCTCGGTTGAGTCGATACAGATAAACATTTCAAGGGCGTCTGGGGAAGGGACAGAGCCAACACATACACGTGGAACAGCTTTGTGTGGTTTTGATGCCAGGCTAACATGAATGGGCAGTCTAAACGTGTAGTCACTACGAGTCACTGCAAGGATCAAGGAGATGCAAAGAGACTAGTACTTAAAACTTGAGAGCGATTTTACCGGACAGCAGGGAAAAAGCAAGAGTAAACAAACGGACCGGGAGAGATCACACAACTACAGCCGCCTTAAGGCCTAAGAATGTAGAATCTTGAGGAAGCCTGTGAAAAGGTGATAATCAAAAAAACAAATGGTGTGGGCAGGCTTAGGAGATGGCACACAGAAAGGCCATTTCCTCCTTCAACAGTCCAAGAGGTGGAGAAAAGACTTCTGAAGAATCTTTATCTGTTATGCTTGGGCCTTTTCAGAAGTATCAGGCAATGAGGAGGGCATGTGAAACTGAATACTTTTCTAAAATTCCATCACTCAGATCCTTGGAGACCTACTACCTCAGTGGTCTTTATCTGGTTACGACTATTTCACTTCGACAGCCCATCTTGGCATTGATCTCACCTCCATCCATGGTGCTCTACCTTGTCTTGCTCCGTGCACTGACCTCTGTGCTTTCTAAATTACATGGAAATGGCTCGTTTTCTTTGCTTAATTCTTAAAATTTAGTACCTCATTAATTCAGCATATTATTTTTAAATGTCAATTTTTATTATTCAAATATGGTGAGGCTAAAAGATCACAAGTTGCCAAGAGGTAGAGCACACATCATGGCATGTTGGGCCAGGTGGGGAAGCACAGTACAAGAGTTGGTCAAACAGCAGTAAGGGGAAAGCAAGGGCAAGACTGTTTATTGTGTTTTTGCAGCAAGGAATGATCAAGGGAATAAATAAGCTAGGTAGGTTTCAGATTTTTTATTAGTACATTTGCTTCATGCAGTTTACAATTATTATGGAGAGTGGTTACATGTACATATTACAGCTTTTTAAAAAAATTCCCTTCCCCTTCCCTCCTCCCCCTTCACCTTAGAGTTCCCCAATATCCTTTTGCATACTCGTTGATATTGTCTTAGCGCATTTTATGGCATATAGTGTTGACATTAATTGGTATTACATTCCTGTACATGGCATATCTTCATCCCTCTCATTTCCCCTTCCCCTTTTCATCCTTGTTCCCTAGCATGTTAGTTTCAGTAGAGGCTGTCCCCAGTTACTGGATATCTGGCCCTGGGTTAGTGATGGCAGATAGTTCCTCCATTTGTGAGACCTTCATAAAAGCAGTTGAAAGATGAAGGTTCTGGAGTGTTTGGTTTGCATATGAAAGGTGTACACCGAGGAAAGTCCTTTGCTACCACTTGGAATTGAGTCGGTCTGGAATGGGCAGTCTCTACAGGATCAGTAAGGCCCACTTCTCAAAACACATACAGAATACATCTCCAAATTAAAAGGAGAGTATTGATATGAATTTTCTAAAAGTTATCCTGCATGCCAGATGTCATAGCACATGCCTTAAATCCAGCATTCCAGAGGCTGAGGCAGGAGGATCAATGCAAGTTCAAGGCCAGCCTAGGCTATATAGTGAGTTCAAGGATAGCTTGAACTACATAGTGAGACCCTGTCTCAAAAACACAAAAACAAAACAAAGAGAAAAAAAGTTATCCTGTAAGTCAGATTAAGGATAGATACATAGAGTCCTACTGCCCTGTGTACTGTTTCAAAGGAGGCAAAATAAACTGGCCACTTGACAATATAGATGAGAAATTAAATTGTGACATGCATAACATAAACAGTTTTTGGTCACAAAAATTTAAAAAATCAGTGAGCAGACATTGTCTTTAATCTTCAAAACTGAAGTACAATATCATTGAGCATTGCAGAGGCAGGCCCATTTCCTACAATAGAGAAAGGCCATCTGTGAGCTATAGTCTACATAAGAGCTAAGCCTGACGAACAGTAAGAGACCAGGATTTGCCTAGTATCCAGCATCATGTCTCCACAGGGTCTGTTCCAGATATCTAAAGACTGTACTGCTCATCATTTCTGAAGAAACAAGAGGATTTAGTGAGAAAGAAAAATAGTTCATTCAATGCTAGCTCTAAAAATGGTGGAGAAAGGTGGGCAGCAAAATACATTCTCTAGAGTACCTGGAAATGAGACACGTGGAAAACAACTTAGTCACGAACAAAAAATTGTAGAGCTCAGGGAATCAAGAAGGAGCCCTGGATGTACATGAATGTCTCTAATAAATAGTTTGGACTGATCACCCTGAGGTTTAGTGCTCCATTCTTAGGAATCCTAACCAGCTAAATCTGAGGATTCTGCAGGACTTTCTTTTGTGGGAACTACCCTTCCCCCACAGTGGAGCATCTAAAGGAGGTTTGACCAAACACAACACTTTGATTTTAGATACCAAAGTTCTCAAAATATGGGGAAATTTATTGCAGCAATACAAGACTAGATCAACATTTGTAACTAAGTCAAAGCAATCCATTATATCAAGAGGCTACAGGAAAACAGGATACATAATTGTAACACTCATTCTTAACACACTTTCAGCAATTTAGAAGGGAAGCTTTCTAAATTACATTATCATCTACATGAAACCAAAGAGCTATGTTTAATGCTCAACACTGAACATTTTCCATAAACATCAACCACACAAGTATAAAGAATAGATATTTTTCCCCTTTATTTAACATCATACTTGAAGATCATGAAGTACAATGACAGAATGAAAGTGATGAAGCCTAGAAATCGGTTCACTATTAGCTAATGTTATTGTTTATGAAGAAAATCTTGAGGAATATATTTTAAAATACTGATGGGCCTAAAAACTGAGTTAAGCAATGTTATAATATGCAAGGTGAACACTAACAAATATATTCCTATTCTACGAAAGATCATATGGAAACGAGTATGAAGCTGGGTGAGGTGATACCTGTGATCTCAACTACTCACACAGGAAGCTAAAGTGAAAGAACCCCTTGAGCCCAGGAGTTAAGAGGCCCCATCTCTTAACAAACAAAACCTGCCAATGTCACATAAAATGACCTCACAAAAGTATCTACAATAAATTCAAGCAGGGTGATAGTGCACACCTGCAATCCCAGCTCTTCTGCAGGTTGAGACAAGAGGAACACAAGTTCTAGGCCAGTCTGGGCAACTTGTCTCAAAATTCAACCTGTCTAGGGCCGGGAATTTAGCTCAGTGGTGCCACTGCCTGCCTCGAAAGTACAAGGTCCCGAGTTCGATCCCTGGTACCAAAAAAAAACAAAAACAAATTAACCTATCTCGAAAATTTTAAAAATCACTGCAGTGTAGTTCAAGCATGGATGAAGACCTGGGTTCAATACCCAAACTACCCCCACCCCAATAAAAGGAAAAGAAAAAAATATATGTCCAGGGTTTACTACTTGAAAATTATAAAACATTTATGAAATAAATGAAAGGGGATTTGGAGGAAAAAAAAGACCATTCATGGACTGGAAGGTTCAACATACAAAACCTTTTGATTATCATCAAAAGAACTTACTGTACAGATTTATAGTAATTTCTACAATAACAGGAAGACACTTCTTAGATATATAAAAACACATGCTAAAAATGAAACAAAGCCATAAGAATAAAACTGATATGGAAAGACAAAACAATTTTTACAAGAACAAAGAGGATAGAATAACTATGTATTTGATAGGTGCACAAGATAGTGTGTTACTGACACAGGTTTTGGCCTCTGCCAATAAACACAGAAAACCACATCAATAACCTAGAAAATGCAAAAATAGGCCAACATGAATATGCTCAGTTGTTTATGACCAAGACATAAAAGTAATTCAATAAACATAGAATAGTCTTTATAATAAATGGTGCTAGAACAAATGAAATTTCTCAGTAATGAAACTCAACCTATGCTTTGTATGGTAATACAAAAATTATCTTAATATGGACCAGAGATTAAAAAGAAAAAGGTAAGCTAAAACTTTTAGAAGAGCCAGGGATGGTGGGACATGCCGAAAATGCCAGTACTCAGGAAGCTGAGGGAAGATTGCTGTCAAGACCAGCCTGAACTACAAGCAAGACCCTTTCCCAAAATAAATAAATATATAAAATAAAATATATATATACACATATATTTTAGCAGGAACCAGGTGAGGTGGCACACACCTGTAATCTCAGCACTCTGGGAAGATAAGGCAGAAAGATCAAAATTTCTAGTGCAGCCTAGGCAACTTAGCAACTTACTAAGACCTTGTATCATAATAAAAAAGAAAGCTAGGGATGTAGCTCATGCCAAGTCCCTGGATTGAATCCTCAGTACCACAAAAAAATAAAACCACACTATCCCTGAGATAAAATTTCAATGTACACTAGAAGATACAGTTGAGACCTTTAATACAAGTCCTTTAATACAAACAAGCACAATAGCAACTGAACTCTTTCATGGGTGAATTCTCAGATGTAGAAGACTGAAGACTGGGTCAATTTCAAACATGACTCTTTAGATGACAAATGATTACTTTTTTCATAGAGATGGCGCTAACTGAGTTTCTCTCTGGTATGAATAACCCGAGGTTGTGTTAGGCGATTCGCCTGACCAGTGATGTTCCTCAGTGGTTACATGAAGAAACTCTTTCCCTAATACGAGTCCTTCAATTTTGGCAGAGGGTTGCACACTTGTGATAGGTCTCTCCTCCTCTATGACACTGGCAGGGTTCTTCTTCATGTGCCTCTTTTGATGCTGTGTGAGAGAAGAGTTGCAGGTAAAGGCCTTTCCACATTCACTGCACCTATAGGGCTTCTCTCCTGTGTGGATGAAGGAGTGGCGGATGAGGTGTGCACTCCGCAAAAAGGTTTTCCCACACTCCATGCATTTGTAGGGCTTCTCCCCACTGTGAATCCGCTGGTGCCTGGTGAGGCCTGACCTGTGGTTGAAAAGCTTCCCACATTCCATGCACTCGGACGGTTTCTCTCCTGTGTGGATGCTGAAATGGCGAATGAGGTCTGCCCTATCGCTAAAGGCTTTCCCACATTCTTTGCACTCATAAGGTGTTTCTCCAGTGTGGGCTTTTTTGTGCAAGATGAATGTAGAGCGGTGGACAAAAGCCTTTCCACACTCACCACATACATATGGCTTTTCCCCGGTGTGGATGCGCTGGTGCTGCTTGAGGTATGACCCTCGGTGGAAGGCTTTCCCACACTCCAGACACATATACGGCTTCTCCCCGGTGTGGGTGACATAGTGGTGAATGAGGGCTGAACGCTCACCAAATCCTCTCCCACATTCATTGCACTGGAAAGGTTTCACTCCAGTGTGAATCTGTTGGTGCCACGTGAGGTACGACCGCTGGTTGAAAGCCTTGCCGCACTCCGAACACTGATAGGGCTTCTCTCCCGTGTGGATGAAGTAGTGTCGAGTGAAACCTGCCTTATCTCGAAAGGCTTTGCCACACTCATTGCACACAAAGGGCTTTTCTCCAGTGTGGATCCTGTTATGCAAAATCATTGTGGAGCGGTAGGCAAAGGTCTGTCCACACTCACTGCACTTATAAGGCTTCTCTCCACTGTGTGTTCGCTGGTGCCGACTAAGGTGAGTCCCACGGCTGAAGGCCTTCCCACACTCCAGGCACTTATAGGGCTTCTCTCCGGTGTGGACCATCTGGTGCTGGAGGAGTTGAGTGCTCTTGCGGAAGGACTTCCCACACTCTGTGCACTCATAGTGCCGCACTATCATGTGAACCCACTGATGGCGAAGGAGAAACCGTTCCTTCTTAAACAGTTTCCCACATTCCTGGCATTTGAAGGGATTTTTTCCTTCATGTACCAAGTGATCTGAAGCTGATCCACGGGAGTCACAGATATATGAAGCTGGGTATAGAGAGATGTGCTCCTGCACAGACCTTGAACACACACTATCAGCTGACCCCATGCCATCATGTCCAGGCCTTCTATTCCCAGGAAGCTTCTCCCCTGGAACCTCAGTCCCTGGTCTCAGGAATCCTTCTTGCAACTCACACGGCTCATCCTGACCCCGGTGCAGCCCCAACAGGAAGTCCCCAGAGGTTCCTTCTGACTGACAATCATGAAGGGAGGCTCCCTCAGGCCAGGCCTGGTAAGCAGGAGTGGGCTTCATGCTGTTAGGTTTTCTGCTATTACCTGAAGGAAATACAATACACAAAAAGGGTGAGTAACACCAATACCAGAGAAAAGAAATCAGCATTTCAGTAAGAATAAGATGAAATACAAGACTCTACTCCTGGAATGATTTGAAATCCAGCAAACCCAGTTTTGTAACATCTTTCTTTTTGTCCCTAGGACTCTTGAAACTTCTTGTTTTCATACATCAGTTTTTTATTATTAACCAAGAAAAATCTCATCTAGTACTTTGTCACACTGCTAGTCAGAAATGCTTCAGTGATAAAAGGGGCCGATACTGGATCAACCAAAGTCATTTCTACACATTCAAAACTCATTTACAAAGAAATACTGTCCAACACAGCCCAGCACTAGATTCTTGAGACTTTTTTTTTTTTCCTTGAGACTTTTGAAAGAAAACTCAGAGGGGGTGCCTGGGGCAGATGACAAAGTTTCTGAAATCGAGACCCCACTCACAGTCAAGACTAGGCAGAGGATGAATAATAACAACATAGCCAAGGGAGCCGTGAAGGGAAGAGACACTGGCTCTGAAGTGTGCCATCTGTTCTTTTTAGACACAAGCTTGGGCACAGTCCAAAGCCCCTGAAGCTAAGTGTATCTGAATGTCAGCAAGTAGGAGGGGAAGCAGTGCATGGTGAAGTGGAGTGACATCTTTACTTCCTCATCTCCCTTCTGCCAGATGGAGGTGCCCAGGGATGCATCAGCCCCTATGCTGTGGACAGTGGGCAATGGGTACATGACTCCTTGTGTGACAGCAAGCTGCCTGCTGACCCCCGTGGTCCTGTGTTTCCTATTGTAAACCAGTGAGATTACAACAGGAGCATAGCTATTAGAGCAGCCAGATTTACTGCTGCTGGACTGAAGTTCAAGGGGACAGTGAGACTTCCCCAAGTACACAAGCCTCTTTTGTGTCAAAGCTATTTGTTAAGCCCAAGCAGAACCAGGAGCTGACTTCTGTATTATGCCTCACAGCTCCCCAGGGGCAGTAGTCTGTGAAAGGCCTGAGAGATATAGAGGGCAGAGGGCACCTCAGGTTAAAGGCTTCAAGGCCCCACTGCCCCAGAGGCAAAAAATGATTTCCAGAGTTCAGAGGCAGGGGTCACCAGTAAGTCTGCTACCTGCTGTCCACCCAGTGGCTGGCACCTACCTGAATAAAAGCTTTGGAAGAGGACTCCTGTTGCCGTCCATAGATCCTGGCTGTGCTCCAACTGGTAGATAAGCTCTGACTTGGACAAGGGACAGCCTGTACATGAAGAAAGGAGACACAGGGATTGGTGGGAATAAGAATCCACTTAATCTAGTCTGGAACTTCAAGATGGGGACGAGTCAATGAAAAAGCTTCTACATTCATAAAGTTGCCAGAAGAGTTAAAAGAGTGCAGTGTGAACAAACAATATAAACAGAAAGATGATGAGAATGGGGAATGTGTTGGTCTCATGACCTACCTCACTACTACCTTTCACAAAATAATAGGCTGAAAGACAGGAAGAGACCCACAAAGAAAAACCAGGACAACAGACTTAAAGCCAGGCACAACCAAGTTCCTTCCAGAAATTTCATCTGTCCTCAAGGGCTGGAGTTACAAATGCTGACCCAGCCTTGCATCCCTGACTAAAAAGGGTGCCTTTGGTTCTGCACAATACCCTTATGTCCTTCCAATGTATCCCTCTTTTTTGTGACCAAACACAGACTGTTTGTCTCCCAAATCTCGCTAAATGAGATTTAAAGAGATCAAGGAAGAAGTAAATGCAAAGAAATGACAGAAACTGTAAAGCAAGGAAGGCACTTCTAGAGGTGTCAATGACCAGCCCAGTGTGGACTCTGAGAGCAGAGGGACAGAGGATCCAGTGGCCAGATGGCTGAGGGGAGCCTTACCCACAGCAGTCAAAAGTCCACAGGTCTCCAGCATCACCTCCCAGTATAAGGTCCTCTTGGAAAGGTCCAGCTGCTCCCACTCCTCCTGAGTAAATCTCACAGCCACATCTTCAAAGGTCACAGCAACCTGGGAAGTCAAACACAGGAAGCAGAACTGCCTTGGGACTGTTCGGTAGAATGTGACTGTGTCACTTGAGCACAACAAAAGATGTGGACAACCAAGAACCAAATCACCAAGTACCCCAGTAGAGGGCTGAGCTTTATGCTGTGCTTCAGTGTAAGGAGGTGTTGCATGGTCAGATTATAGCAGTATGCTTGAGAGAAATTTCATAGCCAGGATGACACTGCAGACTTAGACAAGTTTAAGACAATCCTGAACGGACATATGGCACACATAGCAAGTACTCTGAGATACTGAGAAATAGAAAAGAATAACAACAAAAATAATATATAGACATAGCAATAGCACCTCCATCTTACTGGTCCTCAGTGTGGGCTTGGCTCCTTCCATATGCCATGGTAAAGTGACAAGAAGCCTCAACTCAAGAGCCAGACTCCAGAAATCAATATCTGCTTGCTGTGTGACCATCAGGCCCTTGTTGATCTGAGCCTCTATCTCAGATCAATATATTTTCCACCTCTCCATTTACCCTCAGAAGAATAAGAGAAACAATGCCTATAAAAGAAACATGGGTGATGGGCCACAGCCCCAGAAGTCAACACTATCATCATCTCAACTGAGGTCCAGGAAGTTCTACAAGTTCATGCAAACTTACATGCCATATAAATGACAGGATCTGAATCCAGGACCCTCCAGTAGGCAACCTACTCATGGAGAAATGACATTCCCCTAAGAGCAAAGTTAATTCACAGTTAATGAGATTGTAATGCATTCCAAATAAGTTTCCCTATTGTATCCACTTCTGAAAATATTTCTGTGGAGAGGGCGGGGGGGCATCGTCACACATCTCATTAAGGAGATACCTGACATAGTGGCATCTGTATGTGAAGTGATAGGGCCTGGACCAGCTTATGAGGTCCTCTACATTCCTTCTGGACCCCACAGTTGCCCGTGGAGAATTCAAAATGAGCCACTACTTCTTTTCCCTACCTGAATCTTGCCAGGACTTATCACTGAGGGTCGGATCCTTCAGCAACAGGGAACAGGACTCCAAGAGAGTTATGGCCACGAGAACCTAGCATATGGACTGGATATCATGTCCCTCCCTCCCGGGTAAGAGGAAGTAACATCCATCAAAAGACCACAGAGCCAGGTGTTGTGGTGCAATCCTGGAATCCCAGGTACCTAGGAGGCTGAGGCAGGAGGATCACAAGTTCAAGATGAACCTGGCCAACATAATAAAGAGATAGGGGATGCACTTTTGAGAAAGAGCACTTGTCCAGCACTCATAAGGCCCTATATTCAATCTCCATTACGGCAAGAAAAGGAAATCACACTCTCATCCATTCTGGATATGAGTCAGCAGGTGGGGGAGGACCCACAGGTCTCCTGAGGACTCCTTTTAAACCAATGAACCTTTCCTGAGTGACAGCGGTCTCCCTGCCTGAGAGCCCATGTGCCCAACACTACAGTCTTGAATGAGGCACGCTCGACTTGCAATTTACTTTAGGTGACTTCTCCAGACCTCCCCATGCACTCTGTAGAGAACATGATAACAACAGAACAGGTTACTGATGATGGGCATGGTAGTTTCTGATCAGAGCAGAAAGGGAGGCCATGCAGATTCAGAGGCAGCGTCTCCAGCAAGGCCAAATGCAGGACAAGGCTGCAAAGCAGAAGAGATCTTCGTGTTGTCAGGCTGCTGGGTTTCAAGACAAGGAACCAGGAGAAACCAAGACCAGGTCGGGAGAGGGCGCAGGGCGGATGACGGGGACTCAAGGCCACAGTGTGGGGCTGCGTTTATGAAAAGTGTAAGCTGACACCGCAGATGGAGCTGCACTCACCCTACAGCCTCCTTCCCTGGAAAACTGGGGATGAAGCAACTCACAACCACGGCCTCCTCTCTGGAATAAATGACGACCAAGAGAAACGCGGGCTGTCTTAGCCTCAGCCTCTCAAACTAGCAGAGGAACCGCGGAGCCAGAACCCTCGTCCACTCACCTGCGCCGCCGCCATCGCGGACGCCGAGGACCGAGGGGCAGGCGACCTCCAGCGCCTCCCCAGCCTGGGTGGGTGATTTTGGTGGACGGACCCGTTCCCAGCCTCAGGTGCCTCCATGTAAGACGCGCAACAGGTACAGGGCGCCGCCGGCGGCTCCTGGAATCCTTGGGCTGGTTCCTCACAGCCTCGCCTGCACCTCCCACGACGAGGCGCCAGCACTCTATCCGGATCTTTCCGGCGCCGGAAGATGACGCGCAGGAAGACAGTCGTAAGTCCCTCCCCCGCGACAGGCATAGCCCCTCTTCCGGGCCATGATTGGTCCAGATCAAACGCCCAACCCGCCGCAATGCCTCGCGGGTAACGCAGTTTTTTAAAATCTGACGTCATCCAAACGGTGGAGACCTTTCAAATCCTATTTCTGGGGCTGGGGATTTAGCTCAGTGGTTCCGCCGCCTGCCTTGCAAGTAGAAACTCCGGAGTTCGATCCCCGGTACCAAAACAAGAACAACAACAACAAAAATATTAAAAAGTAATGTAAATCAAATCCTATTTCTCTGTTTGCCACAGGCCTGATTTTTACAGTGAATTTTTTTTATCCTTTTTTTTTGGTATTAAATTCTTTTATTGGTACATTGTAGGTATACAACACAATTACATTTCTCATTGGGAGTTGTACCTTTACATAATGCATCTTGGTTCGTATTTTTTCCCCATTCCTAGCCCTCCCTTCACGCCCACCACCCTTCCCTATTTACAAAGACTTTATTTCCATTTCTTCCATTTCTCATCATTTTTCCTTTCCCTTCATTCCTTTCCCCTGTCCCTCCCACTACCCCTACCCCTTTGGACCTTTTCTTCCTATTTTACATTATCGATTATCCATTCTAATGATTGGTACATTTTAGGTATACAATATAATGACATTCATCATTGGAAATTTGCACCTTTACATATTCTCTCTTGGTTCTTATTTTTCACCCTTGCCCAGCCCTCCCTTCAACCCCTCCAGTCCTCCCTATTTACAAAGATTTTGTTCCT
>NW_004624832.1:1046376-1112828 GCF_000247695.1 Heterocephalus glaber
GCCTGGAAGCCCCTTCCTCTGGGCCAGGAGCAGTGGGACAGAAGGTGGCCCAAAAGCCCTTTCCTCTGGGCTGGGAGCAGTGGGAGGGATGGTGACTGGGAAGCCCCTTCCTCTGGACCAGGAGCAGTGGGAAGGCGGCTCAGAAGCCCCTACCTCTTGGCCGGGAACAGCGGGACTCAGTACCTTGGTCTGGTGGTCTGGTGTCCTCTGCGCCCCTGTAGCGTGGAACTAGGTGGCTGCCTTCTGCAGCAGGGTGATTCGGTGTCTCCCGCGCTACTTGGGACCTCGTTAGGGCGTGCACAGACTGTCCTCTGTGCAGCGGGCTGATTTGGCGTATTCCGCGCGACTGGGGACCTCGGTAGGCTGTGGGCAAATCTGCCTGTCTGCAGCGGGCTGATTCAGCGTGTTCTGTGCTACTCAGGACCTCGGCAGGGCATGGGCAGACCTGCCTGTCTGCAGCGGGGTGATTCGGCGTCTTTCGCGCGACTCAGGACCTCAGTAAGGCGTGCACAGACCTGTCAGTCTGCAGTGGCCTGATTCGGCGTGTTCTGTTTGACTCAGGACCTGGGTAGGGCATGGGCAGACCTACAGTGAATTTAAATAAATGGTAGAAACTCTATCATTCGCCCACATTAAACCGAGGCTGTGCTGACGGAAACATTTCCCTTGGTTAAAGTAATTAAATGATCGGGCCTGGCCTTGGACAGGGGTGTGACTTCCCAGCTTGCCTTGGGTCTTTTCCAGATCTCTACATAGGGGATACAGATAAACACTGCAAGGGCGTTTGGAGACAGAGGAGAGACAGTTGCAACACATCATGCAGATGGGACAGCAATGCAGTTGTTTTGATAACACCTAAAGCAAAAGACAAAAGGCACTCTAAACAGATAAAGCACGGTGTCACTGCATCAATCAAAGTGAGAAGAGTACTTGAAACATACCATCAATTTACCTGACAGCTGGGAAAGAGCAATAGTAACATGCCTTAAGGCATAAGAATGGAAAATCTTGAGGATGCCTGTGAAAGGGTGATAAGCCGGAAAACAGATCATCTAGGCAGGCCTGGGAGATGGCACACAGAAAGGCCATTTCCTCCTCCAAAAGTCACAAGAAGTGGAGAAATGATCTGGCCCCTCTTTACGTGTGGCCCTTTTCAGAAGTATCAGGCAACGAGGAGGACATCCAGAACTACTTTTCTAAAATCCCAGGCACTGGGACCCCACTAATTCAGTGGTCTGTAAACTACATTTATACCTTGGTTTTCAAACTTAATTCGTTCCAAATTTGTGTTCGAACACAGAAAAGCTTGAGAACTAAACATAATTTTCCCATAAGAAATAATGGAAAACCAAGTAATTGGTTCTGTGATCCAAAAACTACTTACAAATTCATTTTTTCAGTACTTTAACAAATTTTCCAATTATTTCTTTCTTCATTGTGGTTTTCAGTTATCCTCTTGGCCTTACCACTGGTATTACTACCTTTCTTTGGACCATGTTTACAATATCTTACACAAATAAAGTGCAAATAAAACCCCAAAACAAAAAACACAGTGCCAAATGTTTTAATGCACTAACACAAGTATTGCCTGTAGTCTGGGCAAGAGGGGTGCTTAAACCGAAATGACACCCTTTGTGTTCACAGGGAGATAGGACACATGCCTCACTCTCAGCCTATTGGATTTTCGGTTTGACTATGGAGCAAAGTTACCAAAACCAAACAGATTTTTTTTTTAACTTTGCTTTTCAAGTAGTGGAAAGTTCAATTTTTAGAACCATTCGACAACCAAGGTATCACTTTTTCTGGTTATCATTGAGAGAAATAAAATGAGCCAAAATGTGAACACCCAAGCTAAAGCTTTTATTAAGGGGCAGAGCTGCCAGGCTGTCTCGAACAATGGCGAGAATAGCAACCAGGGGTTGGCTGGGTGAGGTTTATAAGGGCTGGGGGAGTGTGGTAGTGGCAGATGATTGGCTACGGCTGGGGGCGAGGTGGAAAAAAGGAGGTGACTTGTTTCCTGTAGGTAGGGGCCATTTTAGGATGCAGGGTTCTCAGGGCCATTTTACCTAGCAGAGAACTCTATCATTCCAGACTCTTGATATTATTATGGAGTAAGGGCAGAGGTCTCTTTATTGTAGCTGCTTCCTGTGAGCACAGAGGCAGTGATAAAGGGTAACAGGTCTGGGTCCTACGTGATGATGGCGTGGTCTCCTGTGGCAAAAGGTTGATAACTGGCCATAATGAGTTCACCGACTGTCTGATTGGTAAAGACCTCCAACTGCTCCTGCAAGAAATTTTGAAAACAATGAAACAGGCAGGGTCCAAAGAGTAGGATTGTGCAGAGGATAGTGAGGGGTCCCAGGAAAGGAAGAAGCCAGGGAAGCCATTGGTCAAAGTATCCTGGTAGAGAGTGTAGCTGGTCTAGGTCTCATCTGTGTTTCTCTGTATGCTCCCTGAGCTCCTTCACCTTGTACCCCACAATGCCAAACTGATTGACAAAATAACAGCACTTTTCCCCCAGGAGGAGACATGTTTCCCCTCTTTCTCCTGTTATTATATCTACAGCTCATCTATTTTGGAGTATCACAGCTGCCAGGGAATTGATTTGAGACTGCAGGGTGACCAGAGAGTCAGCTACCTTTTATATCCTCACTTAGCTCTTGGGATAGGGAGTAATAGAAGTGTGTTGATGTTGAGATTACTGCAACCCCTGTGCCTATTCCTGCCAGAACTCTGGCTCCTATTGGGAAAGGGAGTACAGGAAGGGCACACTTGTTAACATGGTGGATATTGGTAAAAAAAAAAATGTCTAGCACATTTGTTGTTGATGTTATCTGTATGATCACTTTGAATTTGGCAGCCTATAGGCATGAATAAACAAGATTTTTAAAGAAATTAGAGCAGGAAAAATCTAAGCATGAGCACACTAGAATGGAAGGGCAGGTGGGGGAGAAAGTCACACTTAGATCTTGAAATAGTGAGTGATTGTAACCTGTTGGCTCTTAGATTTTTTTCATTGATAAAGGTTATCTGAGTCTGATACTTTGTCATAAGTCTCTCTAGTTTTAGCTATAAGAAGAGACAATTTGAAGAGCAAATCTCACTGAGAAAATTAAAACTCTAGCTGAGCTCTTATAGATTTTACCATAGTTTTTACTGATCTATAGCTGCAGTCAGCTACTGGTGTAGCTGGAAACTGCCAGAAGGGGTCAGTGATTGGAGCCCCATATTTGTGTCTAGCTTTATTACTATGTCGTTATTTTTATACCTCTTTTGGTTATTTTTTTTTCTGCTGAATGTTTAAGACCAAGTTAAAGTGAGACCTGTGTCAATTAATATGAACTTCTTGTTATCTATTAAGGCCAGTTAAGTCTCCTCAGGCCATTACTTTGGAACCAAGTGTAGAGCCTCTATGCTTCTCTGTCAGTGTCAGCCATCAGGATGGGTCATGGCCTTGCTTAACCATGTAGAGATTTTTTTTTTCTTGGTGACTCCCTTTGGCACATTGTACATTTGTCCTCTGGTGTCCAGCAATCTCCCTGCTCAGGAGGTTGAGTAACTTACCAAAGAGGTAGGATCCTGTAGAGAAGGTTCCCTTATGTCTTGGATCTTTGTTGACCTTGAGGGGCCAGGGCTAAAATATTGGCTGTCCTCATAGCCCAGTTACCTTTTTAGTTTTGGTCTCCAAACTAGTTGTTGAACACCAAGAAGAGAAGATCAGTAACATTAGCATTGCAATAGGAGTAGTGAACTTGTTCCGGAAAGCATGGAAAGAAATACAAAGAGACACAGAATTTGGGTAAATTAATAAAAATTTACTTGCAAGCAGGCAGAACCACCAGAAACTGGTCTGGTCAGTTTCCCCACCCTGCGTTCTTTGTTAGTCACCTTTTTATACTTTTTTAGTCATTATCTCATCCCTAGTGGCCTTCGTTAAGTAAATAAAGTTCCAATTCCTGTTTAATGGTTAGACACAGGTGGTTTCTGTTACTGATTACAGTCCTAAACACATGACGGTTAAGGCACATATATCACAAGTTTGCCCAAGCATTGCAACTGTGTTCTTCAGAGTTAGGATGCTGTCTATAGTAGACCTACAGATCAAAGGAGCTATATAACCTTCACTTTAAACACCAAAAGCAATGGGCTAAGGCAAGTTTTTAAAGGGATACACTACCTATTTTGCTTCTACAACTACTTTAATAATTAATCTACTAAGCAGTCTAAAACTTTTTCCCATCAAACTTAACTATTATAATCTTATCTGGATATCAAGCACTTTGAAATATAAAATATAGTTAAAAGACTGTTATTATCATGATTGTTCTAGTAGTTGAATTCCTGTAAAATGTTAACAGAGAAAAAAGAACTTTAAATCAAGAGCCATAAATAGTATTTTATGACAATCATGATGACCTTATCTTTGCAACACATTTAAATGTCCATCTTGGTATAAAATAGCCATTGTTAAGCATACTCATTTTTTTAAAAAAAAAACACCAAAAATTTTTATCTCAATTGTTATCTTTGATAGGATACCATCTAAAGAAAATGTCTCAGCCCATAAATGTACCTGTTATCATAAATAGCTGGAGTGTATAAAAAGGCAAATACCTGAATCAAAAAGAGGTTATTATCATAAACAACATATTAGAAAACCTGTACAGTCAGGAAGCATAAATACACTTAATACACCAGAAAATTAACAATAATAATTATCATAATTATATGTATGAGAACTTATGCCCTTTAATTCATTTTGGTACAAAAGCATCTTTTTAATAAAACCTTGTTATTGTTCTTTTTTGTTTGGTTGGGTTTTTTTACAGGAAATTTAATCTTTTGAAAATGACCAGTGTTAACATATCATAACAACATATTTAGAATTTATCTCTTTCATGACAACCAATGTAAACATAGTACAATTACATATTTAAGTAATATTTATTGATGTAAGTCTTTTTTTTTTTTTCTTGGCACCGGGGATCAAACTCAGGACTTTGCGCTTTCGAGGTAGGTAGCAGAACCACTGAGCCAAATCCCCAGCCCTGATGTAATTCTTTTATAAGGCTATGAAAACTATCAGGTCAGTCTGTTGTAAGACTATGAAAACAGGGCCGGGGATTTAGCTCAGTGGTTCCATCACCTGTCTCGAAACCAGAAGGACCGGAGTTTGATCCCCGGTACCAAAAAAAAGACTGAAAATTGTTGCGGTCCCCCTAGTGAGCAAAGTGGAAAATATTTCCATGTGGTTGCTCCTTTGCACACCAAGGGGAGTCCTGATAGCACCCTCTTTAAATCTCTTTAATTACTTTGACAAAGTTTATTTAATAACCTATAAAAACAAGATTGTTACATTGTTTGTAACCAATTAAAGTTTTGGAGTGATTATATTCAGACAACAATATGTATTACATCTTTTAATCTGTTAGCAACCTGAGGGGGGGAGCATGTCTTGAACTTAATAACCTTTATCTATAAACAAAACAACTGTAGGATTGGACAAACAAACATAAAAGACAATTTATAAAACTGGAGTGTACTCAAATATATTTAGCCCAATTGAATTATAATATCTCTTTATAATTTTTAGGTTTACAATTATAAATAAGACTAGTCAAAACTTTTTATAAGTCAATTAACAGAGATCACATGTAGAATTAGAATCAGAAGGAATGAAAGCTCTTTGTGCCTGTAAACCTTTTATAACAAGCTTGAAATCAACAAGCAAACATACATATTTCCTTCATAAATCACTTCTGTACACCTTCTCAATGTACCTAGGCCTGTTGGTCTTGTATATCTCTTTTTATCCTTTTAACAAGAGAAACATATAAAATCCTTTCATATCAAAAGTA
Organism: Heterocephalus glaber; assembly: GCF_000247695.1. Next base: position 1,052,235 of record NW_004624832.1, read on the forward strand.
TATCTCTTGGGCTGGGGATTTAGCTCAGTGGTTCCGGTGCCTGCCGCACAAGCACAAGTTCCCAAGTTCAATCCCCAGTACCAAAAAACAAAAAGAAACAAACAAAAGTATATCTCCTGTACTTACAGCTTTTTAAATATTTTTCCTCCGTCTCACTATAAACCTTCTATAACAAACTCATCTTCAGCTGTTAAAATTTTAAAGTGTCCCTTTTTTTTCTGTTCTCAGATGGTTACATTTTAAAATTTAACTGGCTGCCAATAAAACAGTAGTAACCTTGAGTTTTTCATCAACAAAGTACAGAAAAGAGTAAGTTAACCCTATAATTGCAATTCAAGAATTTACAATGCACAAGAAATGTCTTAAGCACACCAATTAAACATCAACTCAATTTGAAACAAATACATTTATCGGTTAACTAAAATTTGTAACTTGATTTTTTGGTAAAATCTCTTGATGTCTGGTAGAGCACAGCTGTAGTTTTCTGGCTTTGTTTTTGATTCCAGACCTTTACAACAGCATCAGGCTGATAACATGGTGCTGGCCTTGGCTCTTAAATCCAGGAGTGGATTGTTTTTTGGGTTTTTTTACTATTTTGTTTTATCTTCTTCAGAGCTTTTCTAGCTGTTTTTAATCCAGCACTTATTTTCTCTTTTCAGTTTTTTTAAAAAATCTGAGTGTAAGCCCTCTTTGACCCTCTTCAGCCTTTTTTAGCTTTCTCTTAGTATCAGGGGCTGACTAAGAGATAAACTGAGTGTTAATGATGATCATGTCCACCTGGGAGGTAGGATCCATTTTGGTGTATTTTTGAAGGGCCTCAGTGAGGCGCTACAGAAACTGTGCCGGGTTTTTCATGGGTCTGTGTTATTTCTTTAATCTTATCAAAGTTATCAGACTTGTGAGCTGTCTTTTTTAAGCCTTCTATGCGGCAGAGAGTCATATGGTCTCTGTGGCCTCTATCTGCCTGGCCTAGCTGAGAGTTCCATAGTGGGTTTTCTCAGGGGACGGCCTGTCTCCCACTGGCTTGGTGTTACCAGCAGCATGAAATTCATCTGTTGGGGTCTGGGCCTCAGTCCAAACTCTTTCCTTGTCCTTGGGGATAAGTCAGTATCATATAGACGTCGTGTCAAGTCAGATCATAGGACAGAGTCAAGTAACGAAATTTTTTGATGTAGGAGTCAGGGTCAGAGGAAAAAGAGCCAAGACGCTTTTTAATCTGACAAAGATCTGTGAGGGAGAAAGGGACGCAGACTCTGACAACGCCTTCCATTCCCGCCACCTCCCGGAGGGGCATGATGGGGGCTGGAAGGGTTGGGTACCGGGCGCGGGTGCGAGGAGGGGAAACAGGAGGTGTGGGCGGTTTGCGGTGGTGAGAGCGAGTGAGCGGTGTGGGGAGGCAGAGCGCGGCGCGGCCGAGGGCCCCAAGGACGATGAGGCAGAAGGATTGCAGGGCGGGGTGGAGGGCAGTCGGCCAGGTCGAAGGGAGCCGGGTCTGGTTCTGAGCGGAGACTGGAAGTGGGGGTGAAACCGCGTGAGCGAGGAGAATCTGAGGGGTGGAGCAGGACTGACGAAGAGAAGGGCGCGTGAGGAGGTGGATGAAAGGCTGCACACAGGGGACTTCAGACCTTTTGCCATTGCGATGACAGAAATAGTGGAGGTCCCGAAGAACATTCGGGTGGAACGTTCCATTTTCTGGCCATTCGGAATCGTCACCTAATCTATATAGAGGCCACGCTTGGTTGCAATAGGAAAGAAGCCATTTAGGCTTGGTGTCGTCAGCGAGCCCGAGAGTTTTAAAGTTAGCCAATAGGCATCTCAGAGGGGTTGATCATGGGGGTTTGGATTGAGCAGCTCCCATAATAAAGGGAGGCCAGATATGTAAGGTGAGTATCAGAAAAGCTCCGGAGGAGAAGCGCGAGAGTGAGGAGCATCCTTGTCCCCTTTGACAATCTCTGGAGAGAGACCGAGAGGATCCGAGCCAATGGGGCGTCCCCCAGGGGCAGCAGTCCTGGCCATGGGCAGAGAGGAGTCCATCTGACTTAGCGCTAAGATGTTTTGAGTGAGAACACTGAGAGGCAGGGCACCCGAGAGCGGGGCTAACCTGAGTACTCACCCAGGAGCTGAAGGCCAGTGTGGATGTTAAGCGTCAGCGATGGCAGGAGTGAGGGCCCCTGGTTGGGTGTTGGCTCGGCAGGGTCTGAGGACGGTGGGAGGCTAATCAACCCCGACCGGTGGGGGGGATCATCGCAAAATCCCGATCATGTCCCTCCCGGGTGTTCGGCACCAATAATGAGAGAAATAAAATGAGCTGAAACACGAACACCCAAGGCAAAGCTTTTATTAAAGGACAGAGCTGCCGGACTGTCTCGAACGATGGTGAGAACAGCAGCCAGGGGCTGGCTGGGTGCGGTTTATGAGGGCTAGGGGGAGTGTAGGGGAGGCAGATGATTGGCTACAGCTGAGGGCGAGTGTGTGTGTGTGTGTGTGTGTGTAAAAAGCAGGTCTTTGTTCTCTCTGGAGAGACTGTTTCCTGTAGGCAGGGGCCCTTTTATCTAGCAGAGAACTCTCTCAATCACTACTTCACTTCAACAGCCCCTCTGAGCATTGATCTGCCCCTCTATGGTTCTGTCATTTGTCTTGTTTTGTGCACTGTGCCTTATGCTTTGGAAATTACATGGAAATGCCTGATTTGCTTTACTAAACTCTTAAAATGTAGCACCTTATTAACGACTTAAGCATATTATTATAAAAGGTCAATTTTATTATTCAAGTATGGTGAAGCCAAAAGTTGCTGAGACAGTTGCCTTTGCAGAGATACCTCCTAGTTCTCAGGAAAAAGAGCACACGTCAAGCCATACTCGGCCAGGTTGGGGAAGGACAAACAGGAGTGCAAAGAAAGCAACGCAAGTGTATTTATTGTGCGAAATAAAGAATCTAAGCAGGTTAGGGTAGGCTAGAGTTTCAGGAGAGACTGTCCCTAGTTACTTGACATCTGGTCCTGGTTAGTGAAGGCAGAGACAGTTCCTCCATTTGTGAGACTTTCATGAAAGAAGTAGTTGAAAGATTGAGGTTCTGGAGTGTTTGGTTTGCATATGAAAGGCGTACACCGAGGAAAGTCCTTTGTTACTACTTGGAATTGGGTAGTTCTGAAATGGGCAGTATACAGGATTAGTGAGGTCGCACTTCTCAAAACATATGCTGAATATAGCACATCTGCAAATTAGGAGAAAACATGGATACGAATTTTTGGAGTTATCTTGTAGATCAAAGCAAGGATAGAAAGAGTCAATGCCAGGCCCATTTCCTTGACACTGCTCAAAAGGAGGCAAAATAAACTGGCCATTGAACAAACAGCTGAAACCACTCAACTGCAAGATGTGTACCAGACTTTTTCCCCCCAGTACCAGGATCGAACTCAGGACCTTGCACTTGTGAGGCAGGGATCGCACCACTGAGCTAAATCTCTGGCCCTAACAGATTTTTGCTTGTGATGAGAAAACTCTGTGAGCAAATACTAAGCTTTAATCCTCAAGACTGACACACGATATCACTGAGCACCTCCAGAGGCAGCCCAGCTTTGCACAATGCAGAAGAAAGGCTGTCTTTGGCCTAGAGTCTGAAGAGAGATAAGCTGGACATACTTCAAGAGCCAAGATTCCCCTAGTGCTCCGCATGTCTCTAGAGGCCCTGTTCCTGGCCACTCTGTACTGGAGGCTGCTCCCTAAGAAACATGAGAGGCTGGTGAAAAGGAAAAAAAATTACTCAAAGGTAGCCCAGAAGGGGATAGATACCTCTTACTGCCTCAGATCTCTCTCACCTGTGCAAGGGCTTTTATTGCAAGGAAAAGGTACAGTAAGACAAAGAAACTTTCACATTCTTTCATCGCTTGGCCATGCTCAGCTCCTTCTTCTTTTTTTAGTTGAAAAGTGTTTATCTCACTCTAAAATGAAATAAAACAAAGAAAATTTAAGTCTGTACTTTTGATGCTGATATATATTTTTAAATAAATGTAAAACTATAAAGAGAGATAAAGATTTTGTTTGTTTGCTTTTTGAGACAGGGTCTCACAATGCAGTCCAGGCTGGCCTCGAACTGCAGCTATCCTCCTGCCTCAGCCTTCCAAGTGCCGGTATTACAGCTGTGCACCACCATGCCTGGGTATAATTTGTTTAGTACTGTTTCTTTCTAATGAATTGATCGTTCCATTTGCCAAGTTCTGAAATGGCCAACAGACCATAGAAAGACATCTCTTTAGGCTCCTGCTTGAAACCAACAGCTTCAGAAAACTGCCGACCTTGATTCAGGGCCAGTTCCTTCTCTCTTATGGAAAGGAAAGCAGACTATGTCCTCTTAGCACCAATATCCACATATTTCCTTTCAAATGGATACACTTGTTTTATGACACATTTTTCTGTCCTTTCCTTTAGTACAGATAGAGACAATGGAACTCAGAAAGTCACTCCCTTCCATTTAATTCTAAACAGGACCATACAGCTATTCTGTCAATTGTCCCAAGATAGAAAATAATAAAAATCCAGCTGATGCTCTAGGCAAGAATGTATGTTTACTCTCCTAGCCTGACCTTCAATCACCTTCAACGTACTCCTATCTCATCAAGAGTTTATAAGTATGTGCTACATGCCATACATTAAGGTCAGAGTGAATTCTGCATAAGCATGCATGTTGAAAGCCCCTAAGATGATTTAACACCCTGTGCATCATTCCTGTCATCACACCTAGAGATTCAGCCAGGTGTGGTGGTACATGTCTATAAATCCAGCACTCAGGAGGCTGAGGCAGGAGGATCACCTTGAGTTGGAGGCCAGCCTAAAGTACACAGGGAGACCCTGTTTCAAAAACAAAACAAAACAAAAACACTTAGAGATTCGGGGGAGGTTCCTGGCATGAGATGCCTATCTTTGAATTTCTGAAGACTTGATTTATCAGAGGCTGCTGCTGTTGCTACATTCGTGTGCTTTGACCTGTGTGCAGTGCTTTTATTACCCTGAAACTATTTTTCTGTCTGTGCTGTATCTGCTGGAATGGATTTGCCCTGAGCACAACTTCCCATGATCTTCAGTAAGTGTGTAAGCTTGCCACTTGCTACTGGGTGCACACTTACAAATTCTTTCCTCATCGTACACAAGAGTCTGGACACCTGCCCTTTCCACAGTAACACTTTTCTCTGATTTGAGGAGAGGAAGTGGTTGTAGTTTATACTCTGAAGAGGGAGTAGGAGAAGCAGCTTAATTTAAAAAAAAAATCTTGAAAAGTCATAATTTTTACCCCCTAAACTACAGGCCTTCTTGTTACTAGCTGCTCCTACTCTCTCCAAGTTAATCTCACAAACAGATCATGAAAGTAACTAAGCATTCAACAACATTCTTTAATCTCAAATTATCCATATTTAATGATACAGGAATTATTATGAATCCCATATTATCTCTGTTGTAGACAGAGGCTATAACTTTCAATATCAGTACAAAGAGTACAAACGAAATTACTGACGTGTATGGAAATACAGAGCATCTACCTTCCCATTGCATCTGTACAGAAATAAAGGAAAACATTAAATTTCCAAGTAAAAACACTTGTGGACATATCTATGTATAATACCAGGCTGAGGCAAGGTCCTTTCTTTCCAGACTTCCTCTGAACTGTCACCACCAGATTAAATCCTGGATAGTGAATTAAGAATTGCCACAGGGGGGAAAATTGCCACAATGACTGTTTTCCAATAGTTTACAGGTACAGAACACAGCCTCCAGTGTGATTACTTCTATGTACTATAATTGTTTACTTAATGTTGAAGAAATTTGAACTTGGCACTTGTCTCATCTAAACCACTTTGAAAAAGATATAATCCAGCTGGCTTGAGTTTGCTTATCCTTTGAGCTTGCAAATTTCACCTTTAGCTGTAGCTTGGGACCTTAGATTTCAGGTTATATACTGTTCCCCAAAATGAGGGTGACTGGCTCCCTGTACTTAAGTTGTTCCTCTCAGCAATGTGGCTTATGTGGGCATCTGTCAGCCTTCCCAAGGTCTAGAACTGTGTGTGCTAGAGAGCATGCCCAGTGCAAACTCTCAGCAATGAGGACCAAGTGGGATTTCCCATTAGACATCTCACATGTGTTGTTCCAAGTCCCAGATGAAGCTTAAATTAAGCATAGTCATTTCATTAAGACTCCAGAAGAGGGCTGGGGATTTAGCTCAGTGGCATCGCGCCTGCCTCACAAGCACAAGGTCCTGAGTTCGATCCCTGGTAACACACACAAAAAAAGACTCTAGAAAACGGTGTGTGGTTCATTAATTTCATCCTATGAGACTCTTCTTTCATTGAGTTTGCATTATACCCTTTAGTTGTAATAAACCATAGCCATTTGGTATGACAATATGGTGAGTCCTGTGAGTTTTCCTGGTAATCATCGAACCTGAAGGTTGTCTTAAGGACTCTGACATAGCCACTCGCTGAGGTTTGTTTTTTTTTTTTTGGTACCGGGGATTGAACTTGGGTCTTTGCGCTTGCACAGCAGGTGGCAAAACCACTGAGCTAAATCCCCAGCCCTCACTCACTGAGTTTTAAAATCTTGTACACTGGTCCATAAAAGTCCATGAAGAGTCTCTTCAAAGTCATGACATATATGGTGCAAACTATATGCACAGCTCTGTGGTGAACACATGTGGGGGCCACATCAATTACAGAAACACCTCACTGTTATGGCGATTCACCTAAACACACAGGTGCTGAGGGTCTGCTAAGGAACAAAAGGTGGACTACAGAATGGGGCAGGGATGGATGTGGGAGTGATAAGAGGAAGAGGAGAGAGGGCCGCAGTATACCCATGTTGACCAATAAGGCAGAACAGTGGGGAATTTACAAAGATGTTTTTAAGGAACCTCAACCACAATACCCAGAAACAAATACATGCATGAGTCGTTTCCCACTATTCACTCCTCTGGCTTCCCTACCCATCCCCAGTTCCTCAAATCCAGACATTCTCTGACTTCTACATAGTCACAACAAATTATACAGTCATTAAAGACTGGGTTTCCTGCGCCAGGGACCTAGCTCAGTGGCACTGTGTCTGCCTGCCAATTGTAAGGTCCTGAGCTCAATTCCCTGTACCAAAAAAAAGAGACTGAGTTTACTTTATCTCATGTGCTTGGAGGGATGGCCAAGCTGTATCCTTTTTTTCGGGGGAGGGGGGGCAACCAAGGATTGAACTCAGGACCTTGTGCTTGCCAGGCAGACACAGTACCACAGAGCTAAGTCCCCAGCCAGGCTGTAACCTTTAATAGGTTTCAGATAAAGGAACACTGTTTCATCCATGACAGTAAAAATGAGTGGTGACAAGGAGAACAAAGACCCACGCTACAGGCACCTACATGGTCTCCAGTTCCTTAAAGCCAAAGTGTAGAAACGTGCAACCTTGAGCAAATTCCTTCATCCTCCTGTAAAATGGGGGAAATAACAGTACCTACCATAGGGCCGGGGATTTAGCTCAGTGGTGCCATTGCCGCCTGCCTCGAAAACGCCAAGGTCCCGAGTTCAATCCCTGGTACAAAAAAAAAAAAAAAAAAAAAAAAGCAGGATGACTGGTGGACAATGGACATAAGAAACATTCAACCTGAAGAAAAAGATTCAGGGAAACTACAGAACACTGACAGTAAAATGCCTAGGAAAGGTTATCAACCCATTCATGAGGAACAGAATTAGAAAAGCAATGGGCATGACAGATCCTGGGATATAAAACGGTTTCCCTATAGAGAAGAAAGAGAAAAAAGGAATTTATAGAACCCAGGAAAGGACCTTCAAGTTGGAGAGGTGGTTAGCACTATATAGGTCCAAAATGGGAATTGAGGGATCAAAAGAATACTTGAGAGAGAGACCTGCCTACATCAGCGCCAGTGATAGAAGCCATTGTGCAGTGTCTGGGAGTGAAAGGAATGTAAGCGCTGGGGATAAGCAGTGCCCAGAACAATAACATAGGGCACATCTAAGAAGAGGAAAAGGCACGGCAGAGCTTGACAGACAAGCAGAATGGAAATAGGCTGAAGATGATGCTAAAGAGTGTGTACACCTATAGACTGTCAGGAGCATTCTACATAAACTTTGGAGAAAAATCGTCTCATAATTAAAGTATGACTGTAACTGTCTGAGGCCCAAGGTTGCCTTGCCTGAGAGCGGCTATGGAATGCAGAAACATAACTCCACTATCCCTCCGGTAACAGCTGAGGCCTCAATGGTCTGTGGAGCTGCGGTGCTCAACAGCAAGGTGACACCAGCCGGAGACGTCCTGGTTGAGAACCCAGTGGTGACACAGAAGAGAAAGATCAGCCCAGCTCACCCCCTACGGAGGTGGGAACGCTGTCCTTTCCGCCCTCATCAGCATGAGGTCTGCATCTGCACAGGATCAGACATGAGATCAGCGCTGCCCCAAGTCACCCCATGCTCCCTCCAGTCACTGTGTGCACCCCTAAATAGTGGCAGCTCGGAGAGTCTTGGTCTTTTCCCACTCTAAGCCACTGACCCCCCAGCACCCCATATACTTTGAAAATACACAAGTCTCAAGTGTCTTTTTTTCTTTAGCCCTCACTGTTCCCCTTTCTAGGTAGTTGAAGGATTAATCCCCCCTATAATAGATTATGGGTTAAGAAGAGGGCTAATAAGAAAAAGATTAAACAAGTGTGCTAGGCATGGTGGCACATACCTGTAATCCCAGCACTCAGGAAGCTGAAGCAGAAGGATCAATTGTGAATTTGAGGCCAACCTGGGCTACACAGTGAGCTCAAGACCAGCCTGTACTACACATTGAAACCCTTTCTAAACAAAAAAACAGTATGAAAGAGGAATGGGTAAAGGAGGAGTATGTGTCCAGCCACAAAAGGCAAGGGGAATTTGAGACTAGGAGAGATTACGTTCATTAAAGATATAACAATGCTTAGAGTGCTGAGAATTTTATATACAAACCTTACCTAAAGAACACAACTCTGAAAAATCTGCAGATCTTTCTAAACTATAAAATCAGGTCATAGAAATACTTGTTGATCCCAATATAAATCATAGGACTTCCACTCCTCCAGGTAATTTAGCAGTTCTATTCAATCAGTGAGAGAAACAACCAAAAAACCCACAACTGGAATGCACAGGTTTGTATATTTCTCTCAAGTCCTCCTTTGGCATTATAAACTTAGCAAAGAAGTGTAAGATATAAAAAACAACCAAATGGAAATTAAGTCATTGAAACATACAAAAACAAAAAGAAAAACTCACAAGTTCAACAGCAGATCAGCTATGACCAAAAAAACAAAAACAAACAAACAAAATCAGTTGAGTGTAAAGAAAAGCAAGGAAGGGCCAGGGATGTAGTTTAGGAGCACCGCGTCTGCCTGGAAAGCACAAGGTCCTGAGTTCCATCCCTGGTACCGGAAAACAAACAAACAAACACAAACACAAAGAAAAGCAAATGAAATTAATGTGAAGAAAAGAAAAAAGAGATTGGAAAAAGAATAAGAGCCTGAGAGACCTACAGACAATAACAAAAGCTCTACCATTCATGTTACTGAGGTTCATGTAAGAGAACAGAAAGAATGAGGATGAAAAAATATTTGAAGTAATGATAAAAATCTCCCAAATTTGCCAAAGAGCATAAACCTACAAATAAGAAAGCTGAAGATGAATGAATAGCAAATTAAGATTAAAAATTCCATGTCAGAGACTTCATAACTCTAAACATTAAAAAGAAAAACATTTTAAACAAAGTTTGGTGGAAATGGCACATCATGAACTAGGGAAACAACAGTTCAAATAGCAGCAGATTTCTCATCAGAAACCATGGTGGACAGAAGAAATAAACATGACTGGCAAGAAGAGACAACCCTGACTCTAACGAAAATACCATTCAGGAATGAAGGGAATATAAGGACATCTTTAGATGAAAAAAAGCAATAAGCACCTCTCACCAGCAGACCTACCCTAGAAGGAAGGCCAGAGGAAGATCATCAGAAAGAAAATGAGAACCACGGAAGGCATGCCATTTCAAGAAGGACTAATGAACAATGGAATGCGTAAACTAGGTAAATGTAGAGGTAACCCAAGACGTCTCCTGACATCTGTAAAATGTGCTTGAAACAAAAATTACACCTTACAAAATGATGCTCAGCATGTGAAAAGGAAACATTGAAAAAATTTATATTAATTGATACATAAAAAGGACCTAATGCAACTAAGGTTTCTAGATATCAAAGTGCTAAATTGGTGATATCTTTAAACTTCGATAAGGTGTGCATTGTGATACATAGAGCAATATTACAAAAATAATAAGATATGCTAAAAAACTAGATATATTAAATGGATTCTTCAGAAATGTAACTCACAAGGAGAAACAAATGACAATAAAAATGAGAACAACAAACAGGGAACATAAACTAAAATCAAATCTTAATATGGCAGCTGTAAGTGCTAAAAGATCAATACTTATTTAAATTTAAGTAGTCAAAATATAGCCATTAAAATACAAATAAACAGAATGGATATAAATGCATGACCTAAGTATGTGCTGCTCATATTCTTCAAATACAATGATAGAGACAATGATGAAAAAATATGAAGTATGCAAAGCTTTAACCAAAAAATGTAACAGTGATTATATGGACATCAGATAAAGTATAGTTCAGAGCCAAGAGTATTTATAGGACCAAAACAGGATATTAAAGTGATTTTTAAAAAGTGATAAAAGGTCAATACCTCAAGAAGCCTTAGCAACCCGACATGAGTATTTACGAAAAAGAGCCTTGGTCAGGCACAAACCTGTAATCCCAGCATTCAGGAGGCTGAGCTGTGAATTATGAAGGAAAAACTGATGGAACCTAAAGGAAGAACAGATAATCCCACAATTAAAATATGGGACTGCAGCACCCCTCTCTTGGCAATTTGAGAGAAATACTGGACAGAGCCACATACGGTGGCACACGCCTATAATCCCAGCACTCTGGGAGGCTCAGGCAGGAGGATCACAAGTTGGGCAACTCAGTGACTTAGTGAGAACCTGTCTCAAAACATAAAATAGTGGGCTGGGGGTTTAGCTCAGAGGTGCCACACCTGCCTCGAAAACACAAGGTCCTGAGTTCGATCCCAATACCAAAAAAACAAAACCAAAACAAAACTCAAAAATAGCCCTGGGAATGTAGCTCAGTGTAAAGGACCTGGGTTCAACCTCCAGTACAGTAAATAAACAAAAAAAAAAGAAAAAAAAGAAAACATAGAAAATCATCAAGGATGTAGAATGTCTGAATAATATCACCAGCCAACAGGTTCATGCAGACATTTGTAGATACTCTACCTAGGGCCTGGGGATTTAGCTCAGTGGTTCCGCTGCCTGCCTTGCAAGCTGATCCCCAGCACCAAAAAAGAAAAAAAAAAAAAGAAAAGAAACTCTACCTAGTGCCAGTAGAGCAAGCAACCATACAGAAGAGGAAAAACCATATCCTGGGTCAAGAAAAAAATTTCAATAGAGCTGGGGATTTAGCTCAATGGTTCCAGCACCTGCCTCACAAGTGCAAGGTCCTGAGTTCGATCTCCGTTATCCGCCCCCCGCAAAAAAATTTCAATAGAGCCAATATGAAACAAATTAGAAACCAGTAACAAAGAGCAGGAAAAAAAACACTAGAAAATTAACATGCTTCTAAACAATTCATGCATAAAAAGAGGAAGTCTCAAAACAAACAGGAAGTTTCAGAACTGAATGAAATATAATTAAAACATTTTAAAACTTGTGGAATACCAATGATGAATGTCATTATATTGTATACCTAAAATGTACCAATAAAATTAATTTTAAAAAAAACCTTGTGGGATGAAGCTAACAGTGCCGTGATAAAAATCTATAGAACTTAAGAGTTTATGATAGAAAAAAACATTAAAACAATAATGAAAACACCCACCTCAAGAAATCATTAAGAGCCAACCAATACAAGCGATGCAAGCAGAAAAAACGATACAATACAGATCAGAACAAAAATTAGTGAAAAAGGAAGCGATAACAGAAGCCCCACACAGCTGCGCTATAATCCCTGCTGCAGGAGGCCAAAGGAAGAGAAACACAAGCTTGAGGCCAGAATGGACAATTTAGCAAGATCCTGTAAAAAAATTCTTAAATGGAGGAGGTGGGGTGCGAATGTAGCTCAGTGGTAGCACACTTGCCTAGCAACAGCATAAGTCCCTGAGTTCAATCCCCAGCACCGAAAAATAATACAAACAAAAAATAAAAAGAGACTAGGGGAAAAATCGGTATGATACAAAGTCCCAATTAACTTGAAATGACAAAGAAAACAGTTAAGAGTTTACAAAGACCAAAAGAGAATGGATCATTTTCCAATGTTAGGAAGAAAATAGTGCATATATGTACAGATCCTACTACCATCAAAAGGATAGAAAGGAAATTTTTTTTTTTTTCCGGTACCGGGGATCAAACTCGAGTCCTTGAGCTTGCGCAGGAGGCTGCGAAACCACTGAGCTAAATCCCCGGCCCAGAAAGGAAATATTTTGAATAATGCTTACAAACATACCAGAAAATGTACATGAAATGGAACAATTCTTTGAATGAAAAGAACCATAAAAATCAATCTGATATGAAATACTCTTAGTAATTCTATATCTATTAAATTAAATAAATACATAATTAAACATCTAAAAGAACCTCCAGGCCCAAATGAATGGAAACAACGATTACAAGAGTAATACCAACTTTACAAGCTGTCTTCCAAATAATTCAAGCCGGGGCTGGGAATTTAGCTCAGCGGTTCTGGTGCCTGCCTCACAAGCACAAGGACCCAAGTTCAATCCCCCATACAAAAAAAAAAATCTTGCCAGGCATGATGGCGCATGCCTATAATCCCAGCACTTGGGAGGCTGAGGCAGGATTGCTGCAAGGTCAAGGCTGGCCTAGGCTACATAGTAAGTTTAACTGCACAGCGAGACCTTATTTCAAAAAATTTTTTTTTAAAATCTTACATTTAACGCATTATAAGAAACTGAAAAATTTCCCTCTAATATCATAAACCAAATATGGATGAGTTCTCACTAATCCTATTTAACATCACACTGGAAAACCTAATTAGGGTGCTAACAAAAAAAAGAGACAGACATTCGTCGTTTAACGACCTGCCTGTCCAATGACTGCCGCTCGGACTCAGGCCCCTGTGTCTTTCCTACAGTTCTATGCATCTTGTTCACAGAGTCTCAATGTCTTCTCCTTTTTTTGGTGCTGGGTATTGAACTCAAGTCCCTGCGCTTGCAAGGCAGGAGGCAGAAGCAGGGCCAAATCCCCGGCCCTCTCAATGTCTTCTTTGTGACAGTATGCCTTGTTTATATAGTGCTGTGACTTTTACTGATTGTACTGTATGATACAATACTGTAGGTTTAGAGACCAATTCATTTCTGACTAGTCGCAGGGATGGAACTCAGCCGTTAAATGGGGAGTGTCTGTAAAAGGTATACAGATGCAAAGAAGAAATAAAACTTTTGCAGATGATATGTCTATGTTTAAAATCCCGAGGATTCTCTAATAAGAACAACAAAAAAATGGCTAGAAATAGTAACTTCATTAAAGTTGGAGGATACCAAAAGGTGCTTATGCTGTACATTATAAAACAGTAATGGAATAAATCAAGGAATACTTAAATGTAGAGATGTACCATGTTCGTGAATTGGAAGACTCATCACAGAAAGAAAACCAATTCTCAACAAACTGATACACCGATTTAACGCAACATCTGAGCCAGATTTCATTATAAAAGCACAAAACCTAAACCTAGTGTATACGGCAAATGAAAAAAATATGAGTGTTAATCATTTTTAAATACAAATAAAAAAGAGTCACTTGACTCAATCTTAACATTGACTGTATAGCTATAGCAATCAAGTAAACCAACAGTTGGGGATCAAGAAAAATTCTGACTGGTGTTTAAAACCACCCAAGACTCTTAATTTTTAAAATCAAAGACTTAAACAGTCTTAAGTGGTACCTAAAAAAGTGCCCATTCACTTATATTTTCTGGGGCTGCAGGTGTAGTGCAGTGGTATAGCACATGCTTAACATGCTCATGATCTTGGATTCAATTTCCCAACATCACATACATCCACCTGTTTTGCCTTCTCGCTTTAAATATAAAAGGATTTCATTATTCAAGTCTTCATATTTCTCATAAAAACCTATGGTGCACAAAAACAACAAGGTAGAACAAAGAAGATATTCAGTACATTTCTACACTTGCTCTCAACATTCTAACTCTTTTATCACTGGACAGCAATGAACATATACACAATACAAACAAAGGGTCAAGGTCTGTTACCTCTTAAACCAACCCTCCCCACCCGAATAAGAATGAACAAGTGCCACAGACTTTATAGGGTAGTGTGAAAGAAGCATTGCTTGCATTTCATTGTCTCTTCTGTCACTTCCTTTTAATAAAAATTCCTGAGATAACACTGCACTGTAAACTGTGGAGGAAAATGTAGCTAAAGATTTTCCTCAGTGCAAAATAACCACTGGGTCTCTCTCCTGGATGAAATCTCAGATAAAGCATAATGTTCCAAGTTGGGTCCATTTCTAGCATGAGTGTTCAGATGGCAACAACACTCCACAAAGGGTTTCCTCATAGTGAAGACATCTGGGGGCTTTCTCTTTGGTATGAACGGTCAGATGCCGTGTAAGATGTTTCCTCCCGTAAAAGATTTTCTTCACTGGTTACATTCAAGAAGTCATTTCCCAGTAGAAGTTCTTGGATGTTGACAGAGGCTTGTGCACTTGTGAAAGGCCGTCCCTCCTCTCCAGCACTGGCTGGGTTTCTCCCCGTGTGCATCCTTTGATGATGTGTGAGTGAGGAGCTTCGGCTGAAGGCCTTTCCGCATTCATTGCATTCATAGGGCTTCTCTCCTGTGTGGATGATGGAGTGGCGGATGAGATTTGTGCTCCAGCAAAAGGTCTTCCCACACTCGACACATTCATAGGGCTTCTCGCCACTGTGAATTCTCTGGTGCCTGGTGAGGCCTGACCTGCGGTTGAAGGCCTTGCCGCAGTCCGTGCACTCGTAGGGCTTCTCTCCTGTGTGGATGCTGAAGTGGCGGATGAGGTCTGCCCGGTTGCTGAAGGCTTTCCCACACTCTTTGCACTCGAAGGGCTTTTCTCCAGTGTGGGCCCTTTTGTGCAAGATGAAGGTGGAGCAGTGGGTGAAGGCCTTCCCGCACTCGCCACACACGTAGGGCTTCTCCCCAGTGTGGATGCGCTGGTGCCTCTTGAGGTAGGACCTGTGGTTGAAGGCCTTGCCGCACTCCGGGCACTCGAAGGGCTTCTCCCCGGTGTGGATGACGTAGTGGTGGATGAGGGCCGCGCTCTCACAAAATGCTTTCCCACACTCGCTGCACTCGTAGGGCTTCTCACCCGTGTGGGTCTGCTGGTGCCACATGAGGTACGACCTGTGCTTGAAGACCTTCCCACACTCGAAGCACTCATAGGGGTTCTCTCCACTGTGGATGATGTAGTGTCGAATGAACCCCGGCCTATCTCGAAAGGCTTTGCCACACTCTTTGCACACAAAAGGCTTCTCTCCAGTGTGGCTCCTGTTATGCAAGACAAATGTGGAGCGGTGGGTGAAGGCCTTTCCACACTCACTGCATTTATAAGGCTTCTCTCCACTGTGGATGCGCTGGTGCTGCGTAAGGTGTGACTTTCGGCTGAAGGCCTTGCCACACTCCATGCACTTATACGGCTTCTCCCCGGTGTGGACCATGTGGTGCTGAAGGAGGTAGGTGCTCTTGCTGAAGGTCTTCCCACACTCGACGCACTCGTAGGGCTTCACGCCAGAGTGGATCCTCTCGTGTCGAGCAAGAAGGCGTTTCTTGTTAAACACCTTCCCGCACTCGCCACACCGGAAGATGTTTTCCTCTTGCTCCCTGGTCACGGCATCTCCCCTGGGGCTGTGTGCTGCACAGGGTGGCACATCTCCTGCATCTCCTGCAGGAACCTGCTCCTGCACAGCCCTCAGATGCACTCTATCTTCGGTCCCTAAGCCACCAGGGCCAGCGCTCGAGCTCCTGGGAAGCTTCTCCCTCAGGGCTTGACCCCCTGATCTCCAACATCCTTCCTGCCTGTCTGGCGGGCGGCCCTGACACAGAGCTTGCATCCATGGGGAGCCCCGGGAGGCTCCACTCGACAAATGCCCCTGAAGCCCGGCTCCCTCACACAAGGCTGGCTCAGACGTGGTGGATTCTGTGGCTTTGGTTTTTCCACTGTCATCTGAAAGAAATTCAAGACACAGTAGGGCTGTTAGTAATGGCAACCCAGAAGAAACAAAAGTACTACTTTATTGAAAAAAAGAAGAAGCTGAAAATAGTAGCTCTATGGAAATGGCACAGGGACTGGAGACGGAGTCACAAGGCAATGATTGAGTTGTGTGTGTGTAACGACACACAGTGAAACTGCCCACTGAAGCTCTCCTGACCTTCCTGGCTCAGGACACTCCAGGTGCACACTTAATATTCCTGGATACCAGATGAGTAACAATTCCCCAAAGACATGGAAATGTCATGCCTGGGTCACCTGCCCCACATCTGGCATCTCTTCTAATACAGACTCTGTAACACACGTGACTGACTCAATAGGTCTTAAAAGAGTTTGGTGAGTCTTTTTAGCAAATTAGTGACCCTGAGGTGGTTTGGGGAAATCATGAATTTGTGGTTGGCATCGGAGGAGTTGGACAGAGTTGGCAATCTTGAAGGACCCTGTTCTTAACCTTGAGTTTGCCTAATCCTGGGTGGGAAGAGATCAGGGATTTTTCAATTGCAGGTATCCAAAAAAGGGAGCCCTAGGGCCGGGGATTTAGCTCAGCGGTTCTGCCGCCTGCTTTGCAAGTGCAAAGACCCAAGTTCAATCCTTGGTACCAAAAACAAAAGAAAGCCCTACAGGCTGTAAAAGAGTTGCCATAAAGGGAAAAAGAGAAGGGTACTGTAGCCAAAAAGACAGAATGTATAAAACAATTGCACAGTACAGTGCTGGTGAGAAGCCCGTAGAGAGAGAAGGCTGGTTCCAAGATGCTGATGCAGGTGACAGTGGAGCTGAGCACTGCCTCTCCCAGGACAGGGCTCACAAGGCAAGTGGGATGGGACAGAGACAAGGCAAAGGAAAAACAGGAGCTCAGAACCCACATACACATGGAACCAAATACACCAGCAGCACTCATAACTGGCACAGGCATCAGGAATGTGAGTTGGGGGTGAGGAACCCAGGAAGCCCTGGGCTAGCATGTCCAAGGCCTAGAGTACAAAAGCAACACCAGAACAACAACAAGAAGTACCAGAATATAGAAAGAACTCTTACAAAACAACATGAGAAACGAAAACAAAGAAAAATAGGCATTTATCTGAAATGACATTTCACAGAAGAAAATAAAGATTGGTTAAAAAATCACGTAAGTCACTAAACCCCCACAGCAATGTGTAAAATGAAAATCAAGAGCATGTGAAATATTATGTTGTGTCCATTTGATTGGCAGAAATTGAGAAGCCTTACACTACCAAGAATGGGATAGGAAACGGATCCATGGAATCGTCAATTCTTCTCTGGTAGAATATAAGCTGGTATAAGCTCTCTGGAAAACAACAGGAATAATCCTATAAATGTCTACCTTCACAGTCTATAACTCAATCATTTGAATCCCAGAAACATTAAAAAAACACCCTACATATGTGGAAAGTGATGCTGGAACTGACAGCATCACTGCTAATGAACATGGAAACACTTTAACAGTGAGATGCTCAGAAAGCAAATGGATTCACGAAATCTCAGCACAGGCACTTACTTACCTGTTGTTTTCTGGAAGTGTAAGGAAAGTGAGTGCATTTTTACGCGGAATGGGATGAAATCACATCTGAATTTGGGTATAGATATTGCAAACAGCCAGGGGGAGAAAGCCTCCCCCACTAGGAAAACTCCTGTTCTCCCTGTACAGCTGGGCCACATATCCAAACCCTGTGGACACAAGTGTGGCCAAGGACTAGTCCTGGGTGAGGAACATGAGGGGAACTGGTGTTCCTAGGTATGGGTGTGATGTCCGCTCCTTTCAATTCAGTGCCAGCTGGAAAGAAGTCAGGACAATCTTAAAGCAACAGCTTGATGTTAGAAGGTCCCTGGGTCCATGATTTAACCGTATGGCACAGAGCTCCCCAATGCCCCCACAAACTTTTGGTATGACTGAGAAATATACAAGATGTGAGTGAAAAGTATAATGAATGCTTATAATAAAAATCTCAATATTTATTGTATTAAAAGACACATTGCTCTTAATCCCCTTAAAAATAGCCCCCCCACACACACACACTTCAAACACTTTTCTCACCATTCTAGCTTCTTTCTAAAGCAGTTCTGGAAGTCTTCTTTCATGTCTTTACAAGGTAAGATGAAAAATACAGTGAATGCTGCTGCTGAATGCCAGCCAACAGAAAGGCAGGCTCATAAAAACATAATGTAACCGCATCCACCTCACTCACCAGATCTGGCACCATACCACCTTTGCCTTTTCCCCAAAGTCTAAATGATGGTGAAAAGCAAATGTTTTGAATCACTTAAGGACACTAAAGCAGCCATAATAGCGCAACTAGACACTCAGGAAAGAGGACTTCCAGAATTGCTTCAGAAAGTGGCAAGAACCTTGGGACTAGTGTGTTTAAAGTAAAGAAGATTTTGAGAGGAACTCATGGCAATGTATCTTTTATTATATTTATTTTTTATTCTTAAATTCTTTTATCGGTACATTTTAGGTATACATTTATATTCATCACTGGGAACTTGTACCTTTATATGATGCATTTTGGTTATTTTTTCCCACTTTCCCTGCCCTCCCTTCAACCCCTCTACCCCTCCCTATTTACAAAGACTTTGTTTCCATTTTTTCCTTTTCTCATATTTTTTCCTTTCCCTTCTTTCCTTTTGTATCTTTTATTGTAATAAGTTTTTAAAAATTCAACTTATTTATCATATCATTTAATTATTTATGCTGAACTACTAGGATTCTGGAGTTTGGTAGGAGCACCCAGAGACAGCCAGCTCATGAACCTGCCCCTCCCCAGGAGCAGGGACAAGTGTGCTGGGGCTGGGAGGTCAGAGGAGCCACAGGACAAAGGGCTCCAAGGCTCCAATATCCCCACAGGCCCACAATACGAACAGTCCCCAGATGGGCGTGGGGGTGCACGACTGTCATCCCAGCACTCTGGAGGGCTGAGGCAGGAGGATCGAAAATTCAAGCCCAGCCTGGGCAACTTTTCGACACAGAGAGACCCTGTCTCAAAGTGGCTCAGGATGAAGGCCCCGGGTTCAATTCTCAGCACTCCCCATCTCAAAAACAAACAAACAAAAAAAAACAAAAATAAGAAAAACCAATCCCAAGGCTCCAGGCCGTGGTCTCCCATCCCCACCCTGGCTCTTACCTGACTGTGTGCTTTGGGCACAGACCAGCCTCGCTGTCCACGGCTGCTGCCTGTGCTTTAGCTGCTGGATCAGCTCAGGTGTGGGAACAGGACACCCTGGTCAGGGAGAAAAAAATGTGGATGCGTGGGTTTTGGGAAAAAGAGATAAAGCAGCTAGATGTAGTGGGGCACACCCATAATGCCAGCTTAACCTTAACAGTCTGGAAGGCTGAAGCAGGAGGATCACACTTTGAGCCCAGGCTGACCAATTTAGGTACTCAGTAGGGCCCTGTCTGAAAATTTACAATCTTTTTTTTTGAGACAGGGCCTTGCTATCCAGTTCTGGCTGTCACTGAACTTACTACATAGCCCAGGCTGGCCTTGAACTCACAGCAATCCTCCTGCCTCAGCCTCTGAGGGCTGGGATTACAGGTATGTGCCACCATGCCCAGCCTAAAAAAAAATCTTTTAATAGTTAGGTTTTTACTTTTTTAATGTTATACACTTTTATTTTTCAGTTTTTTGTACATGTTTGTAGTACATAATGATCATATTCATCACGGGGAACTTGTAACACATAACACATCTTAATTCTTTTTTTTGGTCCCCTTCCCCTCCCTCCAGTCCTTCTTCCCCTCCCTATTTGCAAAAGTTCCGTTTCCATTTAATCACTTTTTCCTTCCTTCCCCTCTCCTCCTAGTTTTCTTTTTCTTTTTTTTTGGTACCAGGGCCTCCAGTTTTAAAGAAAAGCTGGAGATGTACCTCAGTGCAAAGGTGCTGAGTTCATTCCCCAGGACAAACAAAAAGACAAGAGATAAAGAATCTCAGTCATCTGGGCCTTTAGGAGACCAGACCTGGGAATGAAGCAACACAAACCTTCTACCTCGTGACCTGGAAGCCAAGGGCTCGCCGTGTCATGCTGCCACAGAAACTTACTCCAAACAGTAAATCAGAAATTAGTACTGATGGGGGATAACCCATCTCGGTGGAGCTCTCAGTGGAACAAGCAACAACTCCAATGTACCACTCCAAAACTGAACAATATTGCTAGGCATAGTGGCACAGGCCTACAATCTTAGCTATTAGGAAGCTGAGGCAAGATAACTGCAAGTTCAACCCCAGCCTGGGCAACTTAACACGACCCTGTCTTAAGATAAAAAATTTAAAGAGGGCTCAGTGGCAGAGCACCCCTAGGTTCAAAGAAAGAAAGAAAACAGGTTTACATAGACTTGGGGACTGAAAGTCTCAGATAGGGTAACCCACTGTATGTTAGGCCTCAAAGTAGATAACGTGGTGAAGAGAGGTGAGAGAGGGATCATATGAGACAGAAGCCAGAGTGAGAAGGGCCAGGATTTGACACAACTACCTGGTCTCACAGGAACTCACTGGGTACCATGAGAACTCCACTGAGAAGTACATCTGGGAAGACCCACACCCCAATGATCTAACCACCTTGCACTAAGCAATGCCTCTTATTTTGTTTTTGTTTGTTTGTTTTTTGGTACCAGGGATCAAACTCGGGACCCTGGCTTGCGAGGCAGGCACCCGAACCACTGAGCTAAATCCCTGGGCCCAGCAATGCCTCTTAAAGGTCCTACACCTCAGCTCACCAGGCTGAGGACCAGGACTCCAGCACACAGACTGTCTACAGAGTCCACAGGAGGGCACACCTACATTGGCCTACATCTCTGCTGAGATCCAAGCCAAGTTTTACAGTGCTCTTTTGCAGGTTACAGACTAAGGGACTCTGTATCAGAATGTTCTCACAGCACTCCAGGGAGTCCTGTGGTGATCAGCACCGTTTCACAGGGAACAACCAAGGCTCAGGCTGAGCAGAGTACAGGACAGAACAGCTGAGCCAATCAGAGACCCAGGTTCGGCCATCTCTGCTCTTCTGTTCAACCACAGAACTTCCCAACACTGCCCAGAAGGTGCAAGTCCAGGCAGGAACAAGATGCTGATCTAAGAACCTCTGGCAGAGAGCAGCCTATGCTGGGCACCAGCTGAGACTTGGAAGGAAGTGTGAGCTTTGGGGTGTCATTTGTATCCTCAAAATGTCTCACAGAGGTCAGGTGCAGAGAAAGGAAAACAGAAACATGCAGAAAAGTACAGACCAGGAACCTGACCCACTAAGAGCAAGGACTCGGGTGACATGCACACTGCAGTCTTGCTAAAGCAGTAAAAGCCATTCTTTGTAGACAGTGGAGTAAGCAGGCCCATGTAGAAGTCAGGCTGTAATTGGAGTGGTTCTCAGTCCCTCATGGGGCCTGCCCAGAAATCTTGCCTCTGGTTTCCTCCACTCCTTCCCTCTCCACAGCATCCTGGGAGCCAACTGGCACTGTTTCCCGCCCAGAGACACAGGAGGACCAGCCTGGCAGAGGGGAGTGTAGGCAGAGGGGAGTGACTGAAGCTGTGAGCAGCAGCAGGGCAGGATCCAGCAGTCTTCGTGACCAGCCAAGCCTGCAGCCACGTCCACTGCACTGAGGAGGAGGTGGCCTTACCCAGTGAGACCAGGAGCCCACAGTTCTCCAGCATCACCTCCTGGTACAAGGCCCTCTGAGCCAGGTCCAGCTGCCCCCACTCCTCCTGGGTGAAGGTCACGGCCACATCCTCGAAGGTCACAGGCACCTGGAGGGTCAATTAGAAGTTATGGGCTGTCTTACATGGTTGGCTGGAAACAGCAGAGAGACAGCACAGCCCTGCTGACACCACACTTCCTGAGGGCCACGTTCTGCGCTGAGCTCAAGGGGGCAAGAGATGGGGATGTGGACAGAAGGCAGCAGTGCAAAGGAGATAGCCCTTCTGTGCGGGAGCCATCAGATAATTCGGCAAAGGAAACTGGGCTGTGAGATGGACAGTCAGGGCTCCAGACATTAGAGGAATGAGAGAAAATCAGTGACAATGACGATTCCAATGACAGCAGCAATACCTGAGCCTCACGGGTCCAGCCCGGTGCCTGCCCCAGGCTGAGGGCTTCACCTTCTGTGTTAGTGACTACACATCCACAGATCTAAGTGAGACTCTTGGAATCAGAATCCAAACTCCTAAAACACAGACACTTGATGGCTGTGCAACCTTTGCAACCTCACTTCACCCCTGAGCCTTGACTTCCAGATTAACACGGCAATTCCCACATTGTCAATAATATTCATTACACAGGGAGAAAATATTTCCTGCTTCATGGGCTTTAGGACTTTCGTTGATCCTTTCCCAGCTTCTGAGGTTAACACCACCATCAGTCAAATCTATGTCACAGTGACCTGAGGCCAGAAGACCTTCCCAAATTCAACCAGTCTCACATCTTATCCTTAGAGACAGGATTGCTGCCCAGATTTTAAAGGTAACACCAATCATCTTCTACCATCAATATAAATCTACAGTGGGAAATTCATGAGCCATTTCTACCAATTTTTAATCAGTCAGTCTGTTTCAGCAGCTCCTCCAAATACCTCTGATGTGTGCAGAGTCCTAATCACCAAACTTATAGAGAAGTTCCCATGGGATGCCAAAGCCCTGGGGAGTGCCAGGGCCTGGGACAGCTCATTCTCTCCGTCTACCTCCCTAGGTTTTACATACTTCTAGGAAGTCTGCACAAGGAACCATGAGCCTTTCCCTCCTCCCACCAAGCACTGTCAGCCGATAGCCTTGAAACCAGTGTACTTCCAGACCAGAAATTTCACATGGCTGAGGGAACGCTGTTTGTGGTCATGAAAACACAGGCTTTTCCTGGTCACAGTGCTGTACAGTGAAAGGTGGAAGGAACATCCAGCCAAACACCATGCGATCTTGCCTTTCCAGGAAAAATCTCAAGGGTGTTGGAGGAGAGCCATGCAGCCTCACAGGCCCTCTCAGCCCTCCTTAAATAACCAATACACCTCACCTTTATCCAGTTCTGTCTGCTCCGCTCCCTAATGACCAAGGCAGCTCTTTGCTGAAGGAGCCCTCCTCACCTGCTCACCTTGCCAAGCTTTCTTCAGGTATCTCTTGAACAGCTTCCCAGCCACTGGCTGTAAAAACAAAGGCTTAAGGGCTGGGACTGTAGCTCAATGGCAGGGCGCATGCCTAGCAAGCACAAGGTCTTGGGTTCAATCCCTGGTAGTGCAAAAAAAAAAAAAAAAGCTCTGATAGTCCACATACAAAGGGTCACTTCTACTTCAGCGCTGAATGACACTGGAGAGTTAAGACATGTCAGTCTGTACCATTCTGGTGTAAAATAGAGGTAATAACAGAACCTAAGTCTCAGGTATCAAAATTAAATGAGGTGATGAATAACGCTCACATGGAAGAGTCAAAGTCAGTTATTACGGGGTCTTGTTTTACCACTTATGCTTTTTATTCCAAAACATCCTGAAAAACCTCAACTTAGCAGCATTTAAAAGTTGGGCTAGATTATCTACACACACACAAAAAGGCCCACTTTAGCCTAAACTGCCAGGAACAGCCTCTCCAAAGAAGTGACATGTGAGCAGAACCTCCCAAAAATGCAAAGGTTGGTCTCAAAGAGATCTCAGGACAGTGCTAGGCAGAGTGAGCTACAAGGGCAAAGGCTGGGAGAGCGAATAGAACATTGCAGAGTCGGGCAGGTGTCCCTAAATAGCTGTGAGCCAGGGAAGAGGGAAGGAAAGATGAGATCACAGCGGTTAGCCACAGCAGATGAGCAGGGATGTGCAGAAGTGTGGAGTCTGGATTAGCCATGTGATGGGAGACCAGGGCCTGCAGCCTCATTTTTCTTTCAACCAGTTAAGCCCCCATAGGCAGGCCTGGCACTGTTGGTACGGGGAAGCTGTAGTAAGGGAAACCAGTAAAGAAGCAACCTACCTGATTAGTGAGAGGTGTGTAACTGGCTTTCTCTGGTTGAACTTACATTAGAAGCAGAAACAAAAACGAGGGCAGCCGGTTATTAATCAAATCCTGGCCGTATGGAGCTGCCTGTTACAGAAGTTATTGGCTTCGGGGACTGTCACAAGAGATGGTAATCTGCTTTCTACAAGCATGACTTAGAGCAGGCTGACTTCCAGAAGTGCCTATTGTATCAAAGGGGGCCTCTGGCCAGAAAACTGGGCAGGCTGGTACAGACTGTGGCTGCAGGTCCTATTTTTAAGCACGGTCTGCCTACTGTCTGTGTATCCAGCTCCCCGTGTGCTGAGGCTGGAGACAAACTGAGTGAGGCGCCTGCTCCACTTTTCCTAAATAAACACGAACAAAAAGAAACCTGTGACCGTCTTGGCCTCAGCCCCTCCATCTAGCAGAGGAGCGGGGAGCCAGAACCCTCGTCCACTCACCTGCGCCGGGTCCACCAGTGCCGCCGCCATCGCGGACAGCGAGGACCGAGGGACCGGCGACTCCCACAGGCTCCCTGGCCCCGGCGGGTGACCCCGGCGGACAGACGCGCCAAGCTCACGGCTCGGCCCGGCGCGCAGAGGTGCGACTTGGCCTGCTTCGCGCTTCTCTCGGAAAAGCGCTCTCGGACTAGACCACAGGACACCCCTACACTTGTCAGGGCGGGCGTGGACGGAACCGACGCGTCCAATTGGCGTCACCAACAACAGGCAGGAAGTCCCGCCCCAGATCCGCGACGCGCCGGAAACGCCCCCATCCTGGGCCATCATTGGCCCAGCGCCTGTGGCCAACGCGCACGCGCGGGGCTTTCTGGATAACGTAGTTCTCTCCTTGCTGACAGCAGGAGGCAAGCGCTCCTGAGCCCAGCTTCCTCCCTCACAAGGCTTGAAAGGCGCTCGCTTGCTATCCCCAGCACTCTGGGAACCTAAGGCAGGAGGATCGCCGCGAGTCTGAGGCCTGCCTGGGCTACATAGCGAGATCCTGCATCAATCAATACATACACACATAAATACATACATACTTAAGGACGCCATTCATAAATTTTATTGTATTCTAAAATGAAATCTCCCAGCCATCTGGCTCTGTCCTGCCCCACACTGTCCTGGACACAGATTCACCCCATTCCCAGCGTATAGATATAGAAGAAATATAACTCCCAACCTGCTAGATGTCAGATGTGCCGAGTTCATACTCCCAGAAACCAAAGAATGAATTCCAAGGAACAACAGAGGTTACCAGTAGGAAAGGTTGATTGAAAGATAGCTCCTGAGGGACAGGAAGTGGATTGCCAATGAGGCCTTGGTCAGGGGTAATGTATACAGCAAATGTGGGTAAAAGGTGGGTCAAACTATAATCAACCAATAAGATCACAAGTAAAGCTGCTTAGCTAATATTGATCCTATAGGGAAGCTGGGCATGTAGCAAAGGTATATGACTGACATCATTAACCTTGGCTTATCTGTGACTTCAAACACAAGAACATTTTGGGAAGGGATGGGTCCAGGTGCTCTGGTCACCTACCCTGGGTGTCTGATGCACATCAGGACTTAATGAACTGGGTGATATTAATTACAGTTCCGCTTCTCCCTTAGGGAAGTACACAAATCTGGCCATTGTGACTTTATCTTGAGGATTCACCTTCTTCACAAGAGCTTTCAGCTACAATTCTGATGTCTTTATTTTTGATTGACTTCCTTGAGAACACAGTCTGTCTCTCTCTGCTTATATATTAACTTCTGTCTAACTTAGCTGCCTACAATATTCCCCCCTCTGAGGAGCTATCCCTAACTGTGGATAAGGAAGAAAGGGCATAGTTTCAATCTAGCTGCTTCAATGTGAGAAAAGTCGGTGTAGGGAAGACCACAGTCAGGGACCTTCTCCAGAAAGCTAATCTAATGGGCCTTGGATAGAAATCATGTTGTGGTATAGCAGTTATAAATTGCCTTGACATCATCAATCTAGTGGGTTCCAGTAAACAGAGTCTGGCACATTTGTCGTTGGTTCTATCTCCATGATCACTCGGAGTTTGGCAGCCTCTAGTTGATAATAAACAATTGTTTCCAAGAGATGAAACCATATACAATCAAAGCATGAGCACTAGTATGGAAAGTTAGGTTGGGGAAAGAGCCACATCCAAACACTGCTGTGAAGGACTGGAATAGAGATTCTAATCAGCTGTGTCCTAGACCTCTCTACTGATGGAGGTTATCTATAAGTCTGACATTTCTTTTTTCTTTTCTTTTTTTTTTTTTTTTGGTACTGGGGATTAAACTCGGGTCCTTGTGCTTGTGCAGCAGGCAGCAAAACCACTGAGCTAAATCCCCGGCCCCAAGTCTGATATTTCTTTTATGATTTTTTTCAACAGATCTGAATTATTTACCTAAAGGCAACAAATCTCACTTATTAGTGCATAAGTCCCTCCAATTTTAGATGTAAGAAGATGGAGAGGTCGGTAGTTTTGAAGGACAATTTTAGTGAGGAATCTGAAGATCCTTGCTGAACTTTTTTTTTTGGTACTGGGGATCAAACTCAGGACCTTATGCTTGCGAGGCAGGCAGAGGAACCACTGAGCTAAATCCCCGGCTCTTGCTGAACTTTTACAGCTTCCATTGTAGTTTTCTAGCCTCACTGAACTATAACAATGGTCAGCTACAAGTGTAGTTGGAAACTGCCAGCAGGGGTCAGTGATTGGAGCGCCCCTTCTGTATCTATCCTTTATTACTATGTTTTTGGGGTTTTTTTGGTACCAGGGATCGAACTCAGGTTCTTGCACTTGCGGGGCAGGCGGTGGAACCACTGAGCTAAATCTCCACCCTCTCTATGGTATTATTTTTATACATCCTTTGGTCATACTTTTCTGCTGGGTGTTTAAAACCAAGTTAAAGCAAGACCTGTAATAATAAAAATTAACCTTTTGCTATCTATGGAAGTCAGTTAAGTCTCTTCAAACATTACTTTTGGAACCATGTGTACATCCTCTCAGTTCCTCTGTCAGTGTCAGCCACCCAGATGGGTCAGTCTTGCTTGACCATGTAGCTTTCTATAAAAGCAGGGAGACTTTTCTCTCTTTGGTGACCTTCCTTTTTAGCACACTGTACACTGGTTGACACCTGTCCTCTAGGGGTCCGACAATCTCCCTGCTCAGGAGGCTGAGTGACTCACCAGAATTGTAGCATCTCGTAGAGAAGTCCACTCATGTCCTGGGTCCTTGTTGACCTTGGAGGGCCAGAGCCAATATATGGGCTGTCCCCTTAGCTCACTTATTTTTCTAGCTCTGGTTCCAAACCTAAATTGTTGAATACCCAGGAGAATGGTTGAAATATATAATATGACCAGGAAAGTGTTATTTCTTCACCAATCATGATTATTTTAGAAGTCAAATTCTTGCAGAATGCTAACGGATAAAGCTTTACAGAGAAGGTTTGAGATCAAGGGAAACATAGCACTTTAGCATGACAATCATGACAACATTACTAGAACCATTAAGTTTTGTCATTATCTCTGAAACACATTTAGCTGTTCATCTTAGTATAGAATTACTTTTTTTTTGGTACCGAGGATCAAACTCAGGACCTTATGCTTGCCAGGCAGGCACAGCACCACTAAGCTATATCCCCAGCCCTAGAATAACTTTTTGGTCAGTGGTCTTTAACTAATTACAAAATATTAGCCAGGCATGGTGGTGCATGCCCATAATCCCAGCACTTGGGAGGCTGAGGCAGGAGGATTGCCATAAATTCTAGAACAGCCTGGACTATATAGTGAGTTGAAGGCCAGCCTGAACTACATAGCAAGACCCTGTCTCACCCTCCCCCAAAAAGCCCCCAAAATATTAAATTACACAAAGAAAGTTTTACCTAATTATTACCTTTTAAATGCTCTGTTACTATAGTGAAATTTGAGTAGAATGTACCTGTTTATAGATGTACTTTACCAATTATTAATGCCTAATCTCTAATCGTTACAGTGATATTGTCTGGACTGCAGTGTTTGAGTACCTCTAACTGTTATAACACAATTACATAACAATCACAAAAGCACAGACCAGAAAACATATCCACATCATCTGGTTGGCTGTCTCATATCGGACTGGTAGGTGCAGTTCATCAAAGGTAGTGGGAACACAAGTAAAGGGTTGCCAGGTGTTTGAGCCTAAGAAGTTTTACCACCATAAAACTTTAACCTAGAGGTCACCAGTATGATGTTTTACAGTTCTGCACCTTTGGAGACCTGTATACTTGGGAGACACAAATATACCATAAAGTTAGCAATGATTGGCATCACAGGTCTATGGAACCCTTACATATTTAGTTTCTGCTCTTAAGACAGATTTTAGGCTCTGTTACGGTTTGTGTCTGGATGTCCCCCAAAGCCCCCTGCGGTCACAGGTGGGGCTCTTTCAGAATTGGCTGGATCTAGAGTATGTGACGCTGGAATCGATTCACGGTGCAGTGCTAGGCTGAAGGGCACTAGGGTTAAGGGTGTGAGTGCTGCCCGCCCTAAGCAGCCTGGATAGGGTAAAAGGGGCAGAGAGACACTGGTAAGGTCCCTTGCTTGCTCGCTTTTGCTGTCTTCTCCTTACCATGAACTTCTCCTCTGCGATGCCCCTCTGCCGAGCCACCCTCCCTTGAAGTCAGCTGACTATGCACTGAAACCTTTTCAAAATGTGAGCTAAATAAACCTTTTCCCCTTTAACTTTGGGTGTTGGGCGTTTTGTCTCAGCAATGAGAGAAAAGCAACTGAGACAGACTCCTTTAACAGATTTTATAAGGTGTAATTGTATCAACAAGAATAAAGGATATCTTTACAGCTCTGATAAGTTCAGGAAACAGTGTTAATGACTGAAAATAAATAGACTTATTAGCCAACATACAAGTGTATCTCATTTATATAGTAACAAAAAAAATGCTTGTTTAATCAAAGCCAATAGATGAAGATCAAGTTTAAATGTCAGGATCAAATTTAAAGAGATGTCAGATTTTGATCATTTTATATGTTTGAGGCCTAAACAGAGTACCTATTGGTTACTTTATATTTATTAAATTTATATAGTCTTTTTTTTTGTTTTTTTTTTGGTACCGGGGATCGAACTCGGGTCCTTGCGCTTGTGAGGCAGGTGGTGGAACCACTGAGCTAAATCCCCGGCCCCATAAATTTATATAGTCTTAACTCTATAAACGTAACTTTAAAGCTTACACTCACAGCATAGCTTGTTTTTAGATGTATACATACATATATGCCCCAAAATATGTTATGTCATAAACTAAGATAACAGTTGTTTATTTAACCAATTGTGAGCTGATTACTGAAAACATTTTGTAGGTTAACATTCAAATACTGTTTAACTCTTAAAGTTCACTTTTCAGTAACCTAAATCCTAACAACAAGAACACAAGAAACTTATTTTAGTAAAATACAGAACTTATTGCTAGTTTTGTAAGTTTAATGAAGAGCATTTCAATATGTTCAGAAAACTTTATTGTTTTAGAAAGCCTAACCTTTTAATTATAGCCAACTTAAATATATTTTAACAACTTAACATCTTGCTTTAGATGACTCATGAGAATCAAATCATAAAATTTAAACACTTTAAGCTATCTATATTATCTTTAACTAAGGAAAAGACAAACAACAATAGACACTGAATTTGTAAAACCAATCTTTTGATATTATCTCAATTAGCTAACAAGCTGGATAGAAACATGTTACCAACGTTAAAGACATTTTCATTTTTATCTTGTTAACTCGCTATTAATCCTATCAAAAATGTATTTTGGCTATATCATGAGTGTCTACTTATCCATATACCAACTAAAATAGAACATATGCCTGAAAACTGAAACACAGAAACCTATACAGCAACCCAGTCATATATAACCCTTATGCTATCAAACTTTAAGGCTTTGTATTATGTAAGCCTTGAGACTATCAGTTCTCACCTGTTAATGTTTTAAATAAGTTTGGCTACCCTGAAAACCTATATATGTGGTCTTTCCATGAAATCTTGAAAAGTGCCCCCTAAATTGTTGAGCTCCCCCCCAAATTTTCTTAAAGCAGCTGCAGGTGCTTTAACTGGTTATTAACACACATCAAGCAGACAGACATACACAAAATGATTACAAATGAATACATCAGAGTGCAGATGTATTTGGCCAAGTTGAACTTCAGGAACCCTTTTATAGTTTTTAGGTTTGCAACTATAAGTAGACTAATCAGAACTTTTCTTATAGGTCATCAATTAATAGAGATCAGAATCAGTGATAAAAATCAAAAGGAAAAAAATCTTTTCACACCTGTAAAAGCAACAACTGTTTTTAAGAAGGACCCTAAGCTAACGGTTTATGTGACTGAAATAACCCGCTGTACAGGCTTCTCATTGTTGCTTTGGTGGTCACAGTTTGGGGTGGGGTACCGGGGCTCAAACTCAGGACCTCACAATTGTGAGGCAGGTGGAAGCACCACTGAGCTAAATCCTGGCCCTGGTAACCACAATTTTTTTTTTTGGTACTGGGGATCGAACTTGGGACCTTGAGCTTGCAAGGCAGGTGCCGGAACCACCGAGCTAAATCCCCAGCCCTTGCCACAATTTTTTGATAGCCATAGCTGATTGTTGCTGACCCACCCGGCTGGCTTTGTTCCAGGACCTAGACCCACTACTTTTCTCTCTCTGACCTGAGGGTGAACAAGGATAAATGCTAGAGAGACAGGGAGTCAGCTTGACATGCTGGCAGCCAAGGGGCTCTCCCCTGTAACAGGCAGAGGGCCCCTGAGCCCTTGGCTCACATCACTTTTATTCACTCAGACACAGGCACAAACAATCGAAGTAACACAAGATCCATCTGGGTTCCAGTACCCATTAGTGCACTCTCTGGTAAACAACTTAAACTCAGCTGTCATAACTCTTCTCTAACACGCAGTCAGCCTTGAGTGCAGCCTCTCTCCTTTCTGCTCACAGAGGAGGCCAATTAGAGGCCTCAGTGCACCTCTGGTCTCCAACAGGTGATAGCCAAAACTGCTGTTTTGATAGCCACGTGAAACTGCTCCTTCTAAAGGAACAGACAAAGATAATTCCAACTATTTTTATTTTCAGGAGGTGCTCATCTTTTTCCTGATTAATAGTTGACAATTTAAAATAATTGAAAGAGTTCCCATCCATAGGATACAGAGGACAAGGAAGGAGACTTCAGGCTCGGTAGCCGCATCAGATGGTGCCTTAAGGACCAGAGGTGTCTGGATTTCCATGGCTCACATCTATACCTTGAACACGAGTCAAGGGTGTCTGTCAATGCAAAGAAAGTCTGGACATAAGGTGCCGCTGACCATTTCCCCTTTCTCTTACAGTACAACTCCAGTTGTAAAATAGTATTATAGTCAGCACTTCCTTCCACATTCCATTTTGCCTCCAGGGCATAGGCAGGCCATCCATGCATAAGTGCAGAAAAATAAAAAAACAGTTCTTCCTCAGAGTGTGAGAGTTGAACAATTTCCAGTGCTTAGGAATACAGTGGTGGGCCAGGGATTTAGCTCAGTGGTTCCACTGCCTGCCTCGCAAGTGCAAGGGCCTGAGTTCGATCCCTGGTACCAAAAAAAAAAAAGTAAATACAGTGGTACTTTGGTTTATGAATTTCATTTGTTTTATGAGTTTTAGAAAGATAGCTGTGTTTGTGTGTGGGGGGTGGGAAGACGGCCACAGTCATGTTTGTCCTTTAATGTGAAGTTTGTGAACCGAAGCAAAAGTTTGCTGAATGCTATTATTTGTGAACCAAACTGTTTGCAAACAAAAGCATTCATGAACCAAAGTATTACTGTACACTCCAAAGGAGTAAGGGAACTTGACATTGAGTTTCCCCTCGGCAAAACAAGGGGAAAAGAAGGTCTCCGTATTAATCCTTGGCTTCTATGTGCTCTCAGGGAGTCCCCTGAGGTTTCCCTGTCCCAGAGCAGGTGGCTGCCATCTAGAGAATAACCAGAAAGTAGATTGGGGCAGATTAGCCAGCCTTACAGACGTGTGCACACCTCCTTCCTCCGAAAGCTCGCATTTCCAACTCCATGGTGTTTCCAAAGGCAAGTCGATTCCCACTATAACCACCATGTTTAAGGAGGGAAGTGCTCCCAGAGGAAAATTAAACCAATGATCAGAGACCTGAATAACTGCTAAGTTTTTTAAAGAGAGTGAAATAGAGAAAAAACTCAAAAGGAAGATTGGAAGTGCTCCAACTATATTGTTTAGGGCTGGTAAGTGTGTGTGCTTTTTTGAGGTAGCTCCCCCTGGTGTCACCCAAAGGTTGGTTCCCTCACTGTGTCTCAGGGTGGGTGTTTTCTCCTGCAGGTCCCGCTTAGTAAAGGAAGAAAACCCCTGCCCAGTTACTAGGTCCGCCAAAACTCTCATGTGTGCCTTCCTGGATGAGCATGAATTCTCATTCCCTTCTAACTCAGGGATGGGGTTACGTAGTCTACAGAAACATATTACCGTATACTGACAATGATAACAACCATCATAACAGAGGTGAACGGCCAAAACCTGTCCCCTAGCCTCAGATACACCCAAGAGCATGAGCTGCAAAGCAATTAGAAATTCAAAAAGCCATTCCAAAGAACTGTCTAAAATAAAACTCATCTCATAACCACAAAACAAGTCAACAGAGGAATACAAGTAAATTCAGCAACCAGTATAGAAGTAAGTCTAAATGCAGCATATGCAAAACAAAAATACAAGACCCTGCCTGCAAAAATAAAAATGTCCCATCAAAGAAGCCCAAACATGGAGACCTCACCATCTTCCCTCCTCTCGACTTTTAACATCGCTTAAGCAACCAACCAAAGGCATAAGCAATGAGCAAACAATGGATAACAATTTTGATTACCTAAATCAGTCTCAATCATTTGTCCATCAATAAATGTAAGTAAGGCTGCTGCAAAACAAAGGCAAACTCTTACCTTCTTCTGTTTCCTCAGTGGGACCTCCAAAATGATATGCAGGACTATGACTCCCAACCTATTCTTGTCAGATGTGCTGAGTCCTCTGAAATTAAAGAATGAATTCCAAGGAACAAAGGATAAGAGTAGGAAAGGGTTATTGAGAGACAGCTCCAGAGACACGGAGGGCCTACCTAAAGTAGGTTGCCTGCAAGGCTGTCAGGGGTAATTTGTTCAGCAAATATGGGTGAAATGTGTTTCAAACTATAACCAATAAGATTACAAGTATAGCTACTTAGCTAGTATTGAACCAATAGGGAAGCAGGGCATGTAGCAAAGGTATATGGCAGACATCATTAACCTTGAGTTCTCTGTGACTTCCGAAACAGGAACATTTGGGGAAGGGATGGTCCAGGTATTCTGGTCACCCACCTGGGTGTCTGATGCACATCTGGACTTAATGGACTAGGTGGTACTCATTACAGTACAGTCTCAAGTGCTGTTTACCCCTTAGGGAAGTAAGCAAGTTGGGCCATTGAGACTTTGTCTTGGGGCCTTGCCTTCTTCAGATGCACCTCCAGCCACAATTTTGATGTCTTTTATTTTTACTGACTTCCTTGAGAGTCCAGTTCCTCTCTGGCTGTATATTAATTTCTATCTAACTTAGCTGCCTTTAACAGTATCTTTGCCAGATACACTACTCATCTGCTAGTTGCCATCTGGGTTATCAGATTGGGCATCAGGATGTCACAGTACTATGTTCAAGTAACTTTTATTTTAATTGGTAATGCCCTAAATGTGCAAGAATGGTGATGTTGGGAATTCAATATGCCAAAGAGAAACCATGAAGTGCTTCCTTTAAGTGTAAAGGTGAAAGTTTACCATAGATGAGTCTGTACAGGGAAAACACAGCATACATAGGGCTTGGTACCAGCCAGTTTTCAGGCACCCACTCGGGGTTTACTATGAAGTCCCTCTGGTAGGGAGGACTATGTATTGGTCCAGAGAGCCCACCCAGTGGGTTTCCAATTCCCTGAGGTGGCAAGGCTGCAAGAATCCATGGCTCAGAACAAAGTTCAGGACTCCAACTTCAAGCACCATCAATTTGAAATCTCCATAAGACCACAAAGTGTCTGTGCCATTGTGTCACATAGGCAGCTTAACCTTTGATTGTTGGGAGAGGCAACAGGCCTGTACATGTGAATTTGGAAGTTATTAGCATACACTGCTATTTTAAGTCATGATTCCAAGCAAGACCATGGAAAAAAATTAACATACATGAAGAAAATAGTGGAAATAGGTGAACCATGAACCAAACTAGCATTATATAATTGAAGATAAGAAAGCAGCAAGCCAGGCTTGGTCGTGCACACTTGTAATCTCAGCACTCAGGAGGCTGAAGCAGGAGGCTAGTTGCAAGTTCAAGGGTAGATTGTGGTACATATTGAGTTCAAGAATAACCTAGACTACTTAACAAGACCTTGTCTCAAAAAATCAAAGCAAACACAAAAACTCAGCAACATCTCAAAGGAATTTTAACAATCCTTTGAGAGCTGCATTATTAAGGCAGAGTCGTCTCAAACAGTGACTTTAATTCATTAATTTTATTGGTACGTTTTGGTATACAATATGCTGACATTCATTACTGGGAATCTGTACCTTTATATAACATATCTTGGTTCTTATCTTTTCCCCATTATCAGTGACTTTATTTTTCTTCTTGTAACTGTGAAGGTGAGGGAAAAAAGCCCAACTATATTTTTCCTTTGCGGTGCTTGGACTTGAACCCAGGGCCTTGTGTGTGCCAGGAACAAACACAGCTTTTAATGAGTTGAAGATACATATATTTATGAAAATGGAAGTAGGAAATATACTAAAAAAGGTCTGAAAAATATTTTTTCCTATTTTTTTCTTTTTGTGTTTCTAGCTTTTTAGTGGTTTGTGCGATTTAATTTTAAAAGCAGAGAATAATAGAATGGCAGAATGTTAACTGAGTGAAGGAATGGAGCTGGAGTTAATTTTCCAGATGTTGTGTACAAAAGCAGATTATGGCCAGGGATTTAGCTCAGTGGTTCCACTGCCTGTCCCGCAGGCGCAAGGACCAGAGTTCAATCCCTGGTATCAAAAAAAGAAATAAAACACACAAAAGCAGATTATGGACAAATGGAGCTAAATCATCATGTAAGATGCCTCTTGGAATTCAGTTAAATGGTTTGGGGTTGGGATGTAAAACAGTTATTAAAGTTCTCTATTCGCTGTGTCTTGGGAGGGCAGAGTATCTGGAAGCAGTGCATGTTCGGAAAGCTGTCTAGGCACTGGACATGCTTTGAGATCCCGCATTAAACATGTCTGAGGGTTTCCGTTACTTAAACCTATGTCTTCTATCGATAGCTTAGCTCTGGAATGTCCCCCACATTACAGACTTAATTCCCAGCTTGGTGATGTTGGGAGGTGGTGGATGCCTGAAGAGTTGGTCAATTACCCAAAAAGAAAGAAAGAAAGAAAAAAAAGCTGAGGATGATGGTGCATGCCTGTAATCCAAGCACTCAGGAGGCTGAGGCAGGAGGATCGAGGATCACTGTGAGTTTGAGGCCAGCCTGGGCTACAAAGAGACCGTGTCTCAAAAGAAGAAAAAGAAAACGAGTTGGTAAGTTAGCTGGTATGGAGACGCACATCTGTAATACCAGCACTGAGGATGGGACAGCCATGAGCCGGAGGCCAGCCCAAGCTAGACAGCAGGACCCTGGACCTAAATGAATGAAAGGATGAGAGATTTCTGGCCATTGGTGGCCTGTACTTGAAAGGGACCATGAGGCTCCACACCTTCCTGTCAGTTCGTGGCCCTGATGCGCTGCCTCAGCACACAGGGCCGAACAAGCATGGACTGAAACCCCCAAAACCGTGAGGCAAAGTAGACTTCCCCTGGAACTGAACCCATGCTAGGCAAGTACTCTACCACAGAGCTGTATTCCAAGCCTTTTTCAAAAATTTTGAGACATGGTGTCACTAAATTTGTCAGGCTGGGCTCCAACTTCTGATCTCCTGGGCTCTGCCTCCCTAGTTGCTGAGTTCACAGTTATGCACCACTGTGCCCAGCAAAGCCTTTCCCCTTTCTAAGGTGATGACTTCAGGTATTTGTTACAGTAATGGAAAGCTAATGCAATCTGGTAGACACTGTTGAGGCCTAAGTGATTTTTCTGTCCTTATCAACCTGCCCCAAATTTCCCCAATAACGTGAGTTTATCTTCCACTTCAAATGTGTAAATTGCACGGCTTGTATGAATCCCATAATGTGTTAGGAACCATCAAGTGTTTAATTAAAACAAATTCAAGAAAATGGATAGGATGAAGCTACAAGAGAGGTAAGCACTGAAGGTAGAGGTATTAAAAACTACGAACCAGCATCCTGGAGCATTCAACCTAGATCTGCTGGGCGTGCTGCTGAGACTACAGCCAGACATTATAGGCCCACGATCCCAGCACTCCTGAGGCTGAGGGAGAAGGATGGCAACCTTGAGCTCAGCCTGAGCAAAGCATGGCCTTGGCTCAAAGAAAAAGGGGGCTGAGGATGTGGCTCAGTGCCTGGGTTCAATTTGTAGTATTGAAAAAAAAAAACTTGCTGAAGGAAAGCACCATGGGCAGGGTTTTGGTTGAGAGCAACACTGGTAAAAATGAGGGCTTACAGAGAAGAAACAGTTCCAGCTGGAGTCTGGCTGTACACGCGGGTGCAGGGAGCGTGGCGTGCCTTGGAGGGCAGCACCTCCCGGAACTCCTGGATGTCTGGAAGGGCAGCTCCAAGTGGCTACGGGCAGACGGTGACACTACACAGGAGGCAATGTTGCCTTTGCTATGAGATGACACAAACAGGTGCTGTGAGAGCCAGAGTCCACTTCAGAACCAGGCGGCACTGCCAGGCATGAAATGTTTTATTCAAAGAAAGACAACAGCGTTTTGGGTTGGTGATGGTGCTGATGTACAAAAGGCACACTCCTGAACACACGCGGAACGGGGAGTGGAGGAGCCGTTGTTGTGAGGCCAAAGTGAACCTAAGAAACGCCATCTTGGCCTGTGAGTGAACTCCCCTCGTGCCCCTCCTCTTACAGCATGCTGAAATCCCCCTCATTTTTGTAACTGCTCACTCTGCTTCTGCAAACTTGCTTCATCACTTCTCAGAAAAGGTTGGTGCCTGGTGCCTCCCTCTAACCACAAAATGTCCTAAACTGACAAGATAGCAAGATAGCTTACAACTGGATGAGAAAACATGTTGACCCCCACTTGAACTTCTTTAAATAACAACCTATAAAAGCTGTGCTGTTCCCTGACTCTTTGCTTCACTCTACTAGAGGGTGGAGTCCACGCCGGTGAATAAACTCCTTTCACTTTTAACTTTGTCCTTTGTCCCAGTGTTTGGTGATCTACCAGCTCAGCTCTTGGCACAACAGTTATGATGGCAGCAACTGTCTTCCCTCGGGGCCTTTATCTGCAGGAAGTGTCAACACTTGCAAGGTCACTGTCCCCAAGAGGGTGGGGGTGGGGCCACGACCTCGAGGAGGTCCCAAGAGAAATAAAGATTCTACCCAGGTACACACCAACCCACACTTCAGGAAGACCTGGCACTAAATGAGTCCATTTTTATTAACATCTCACATCTTAAAAGCAGCACAAAGGACAGATGAGGTAGCAGAGCAAGAGAGCTCTCAGAACACACAGGAAGCAGCAGTGGGTGTCAGGGAGCCGCCTGAGCACAGGGTGGCAGCACCCTCCGGGAGTGGGCCTTGACCCAGGGGTGCACCAGGATCTGGCTCAGGGGCAGCCGCTCCCCGGGCTGGAACCTCAGAAGCCTGGAGATCAGGTCCTGGGCCCCCACAGGCATCGCGGGGGGAAACCTCACGTCCACCTGGGAGGCCGGGAAAGAAGAGAAGCCCAGCTGCAGAAGCTCTGTGGTCAGTGCAGTCCCTGTTCTGGACCTGAACAGACAGCCTGTGTGCGCCCCAGCCCTGCAGCCCCTCAGCTGTCACCGATCGGCTCCCCGGAACACCCACCGCGCGGCCGCCCCACCTTGAGGATGCGCCTGTAGGTCTCGCTGTGCGAGGCGCTCTCGAAGGGTGGGCTTCCCACCAGCAGCTCGTAGCACAGCACCCCGATGCACCAGAGGTCCACCTTCTCGTCGTATGTCCGCCCCTCAATCATCTCCGGTGGCAGGTAGTCCAGAGTCCCGCACATTGTCTTCCTCCTAGGGAGGGCAGTGTGGGGGCGCAGTGCACAGGCCCGAGGTGAGGGGTGCTCCTGCCCCCATCCAGGGCACGGGGAGGGCCGAGAACATCCTCCAAGTCCCCTCCCGAGCACATGGATTTGGGGACAAGTTTTAGTAGTGACCAACTTTCACAGAGGGAAAGTACTGGGACCCAATCACATGTTCTGAAATTAGTCACACATTATTTAGTTCACCCAGAACGTGTTCACATAAATATTCTCAGCATCCATTTAGATCTGGCATGGTAGCACAGGCTGGTAACACAGCAACTCTGGAGGCTGAGGCAGGAGGATGGCGAGTTTGAGGCCAGTTTGGCTTACACTGTGAGTTCAACGCCAGTCTGGGCGACACAGTGAGATACTGTCTCAAAGAAACAGAAAGCAAACAAAATACGAAGCAAAATGATGGAGCACCAAGAGGGATTAAGTAAATAAACCAATTCTTCCACACCAAGAAATAGACTCCTGGTATTGTAAAGCAACGGCTATTGATTCAGACAGTATCTTATTGGTAAAATCACACATTAATGAAGCTCAGAAAATAGTGTGGGTGGACCATGTATTTTTAATCTGCACTGACAGAGTTCCACTGCTAAGAAAATGGCCCCGGGGTTCTGATTACCCAAGATGGCCCCTCACGTGAGAAATGAGTCATGTTTGGGACTCGAAACTGACTCCCAACAGGAAGGGGACGTACCCCACCTGGCCTACTTCTCTCCAGAAAGTTTTCCCGTCCAACCACCCTCCTGCCTCCTGGTTCAAACCTGCCAATCAGTGCCAGCCTTGTCACCAGCTCCAACCTATCACCCACTAGCACACGATGCTCTCCCAACCCCTTATAAACCCCACTCCAACCGGGTTCTCTCTCTCGCCATTGTTCAAGGCGGCCTGGCAGCTCTTTCCCCCAATAAAGCCTTGCTCCTGTTTGGGCTCGATTTCTTTCATGCGCCCATATATACACATATGTATGTATGTAAGTGTCATTGTTTTGTTTGTTTTTTGAGACAGGGTCTCGCTATATAGTTCAGGCTGGTCTTCAACTCATTATGCAGCCCAGGCTGGCCCAAACTCACAGTGATCCTCCTGCCTCAGCCTCTCAAGTGCTGGGATCACAGGTGTGCATCACCATGCTCAGCTTTTAAATCTGCAAATATATTTTAAATGTATAAATTTGAAAAGGACAATATTCACATGCAGACACAGATATGGCATTAATACAAAATGGGATACTATTCAGCTGTAAAAAAGCATAAACATGATTCATTTGTAGGAAAATGGATGCACCTTGAGATGAGAATGTTAAGTGAAATAAATCAGACACAAAAGGTTACATATCACATGGTTTCTCTTAGGTGAGAAACCCAAAGTATAAATAAATTAAAGAGCAAAAGAAAAGATCGATGGTGGGAGACAGGGTGACAGAGCGTTTGCAGTAGGAAGGGGGCCAAGGCACGGGGGGTGGGGCAGGGGAAGGGGCATCGAAGGGGGTCACTGTGAGTTATGGAAATGTACCAACTGCAGAGCTGCGCTACTAACGGTGCAGAAACAAATACAGAGCGGGTTTCCATCTCGGTCCTGACAGGTGGGATGGACTCAAACGGGTCACCCCTCCTTGGTGCCAGGGCCCCGCACCCGACCTACCTCAGCGACGGGGTGTGCACTGACCAGCCGAAGTCTGCAATCTTCACCTCACCCCTGAACCCGAGCAGCAGGTTCTCTGGCTTGATGTCCCTGTGGATCACCTTCTTGGCATGGCAGTAGGCCAGGGCATCTGCCAGCTCCTCCATGATCTGTGGGAACACAGCCAAGGCCTCTGAAGCCAGGCCTGCCACGGTGCACCTCGGAGGCAGAGCACTCCTGACAACGTCAATGCTGCCGTGGCACCTTAGTTCTCGCCTACTGACGTTGACGCCCCTTTTCAGTGGGACCGGTGAGTGTAGGGAAGGTCTCCTCTTCACCTGCTGGGAAGGGCGCTGGAATGCACAGATCAGCCCTTTGCCCTAGCACAGCCAACAG
The DNA here is from genome assembly GCF_000247695.1 of Heterocephalus glaber. The sequence continues at coordinate 1,092,718 of NW_004624832.1, forward strand.
TCAGACCCAACACCACCCCGAGCCAAGGAGATAGTCCTGAGAGCCTGAGTGCCGGGGAAGGAGACAGGAGCAGGAGGCAGCATGGAGGCCATCTGTCTTTTTCATTAGTCCATTTCTTCAGCACACAATGTTTACACTCCTCGTGTGGAGTGGGGCATGCATATAACATCTTAACTCCTCTTCATCCCCTTCCTCTTTGAGAAAGATCTACTGTATCTCCCTAAAACCTATTATTTTTCTTTTATTTCGCTATTTATATTTTGGGTTTCTCATATAAGAGAAACCATACAACATGTTAGCATGAGTGTCTGACTTATTTCACTTAACGTTATTGTCTCAAAATGCATCCATTTTCCTACAAATGACTCAAGTTTGTCCTTCTTTATGGCAGAGTAGTGCTCCTCGTGTACAAATATCACATTTTCTTTATCCATTCATCTGTTGATGGACATACTGGCTGCTTCCAAGATTTAGCTATCATAAAATGTGCTGCTATAAACATTGGTATGCACGTTTTCACTGTAATGTAGTGACTTTAACTCTTTCAGGAAGACACCTGGAAGGCAAACAGCAGGGCCAAATGGCATCTCTAGTTTTAGGTTTTGAGGAATATCCACGCCAATTTCCATAGCGGCTGCCTCACTCATCCTGACAGCAAGCTTGCCCAGCCACTCCCATGGAGATGACCACTGCTGTGCTTCCTTCTCTGGTGCCCTCTAGAAATCTCTAGCTACCTTTCCCTGAGCCAGTTCAACCCATTTCCTCAGTAAACTCATCCTAGTCTTTCAATGTGTGTTGTTTTTGCTTTGTGCATAAGGTGAGTTAGATTCTATTGCTTACAACTAAAGAATCCAATTTTATACACACTACTTATCAATATTCAGGGGATGAATCTGAAGACGAAGGCATTATTATATAAAACTTACAGAAAAAAAATCAGAGATAAACTTTTTTTTTTTTCTTTTGGTACCGGGGATCAAACTCAGGTCCTTGCGCTTGCACAGCAGCCAGCAAAACCACTGAGCTAAATCACCGGCCCCTAGAGATAAAGCTGTTGTTGTTGTTTTGAGACAAGGTCTCATTCTGTACTTCAGGCTGGCCTTCAACTCACTAAGGCATGAAACTCACTAAGTAGCCCAGGCTGGCCCAAACTCACAGTGATCCTCCTGCCTCAGCCTCCCAAGTGCTGAGATTACAGGTGTGTGCCATCACGCCCGGCTCCAGAGATAAGGTTCTTAAAGAGCAATCTGGAACCAGAGACCCACAGCCCACAGGGAATCCGGGCCCCTCACCGTGGCCGTCCGCTTCTCATCCAAGGTGTGGCTTCTGAGCAGCTCCTTGTAGAGCTCACCCCGCGGAGCGTACTCCAGAATCAGGTAAACCCGGCGGGTGTCATGGAAGTAGTTGTAGAGGCGCAAGATATTGGGGTGACTGAAGGAGGAGTGAAGAAAGCATCAGACTTCTCCTGAACCCAACACACAATCCTGTTGCCAGTGCCTGGTCACACAAGTGGCAAACTGCTGGGACAGAGTGAAAACAACCCAAACTGGGAGCAAGTGAGGGGGAACAGGGCAGAGCGGGAAGGGGGTTCTGAGCAGGGCGGGGAGGCCCTGCAAAGAGAGGCATATCTTTGGGAGGAGACCTACGGGTGGCGGGAAAGGCTGAGCTGGCCTTACTGCAGATGCGCCTGGATCTCCACCTCCCTGCGCAGCTGGTGCTCCACTCCCTCCTTCTCTATCTGGGATTTGAAGAGGACCTTCAGGGCCACGATGAAACGGCTTTCTTTGAGCCGGGCCAGGTACACACTCCCGAACTTGCCCTTGCCCAGAGGACACCCGATGTCGAAGTCCTGGATGGCGAGGGGCCTCCTGTAGGAGCGGGGGAGAGGCCCGCCCTGGGGCGTCAGGGTCCCGGCCTCATGACCTGGCACCCTGGACCTCCGGGCACTCACCTGGCGGGTTGCCCGGGCTGCTCGGGGTGCGCAGCCTGCAGGCAGGTCTGGAGGAGAGGCGCGGACGCAGACGCGTCGGTCTCCATGAGGACCCAACCGTGGCGCTGTAAAGGGTCCGGAAAGACCCTTGGGCGGGCCTTTTATAGTCAGCGTGCCTCGTCATAGGGGCGGGGCTGGTGGCTGTGGGGTGATGCTCACTGGCTGCAATTTCTGATGCCCCTGACAGCGTGCCCAATAGAATAGTCAGAAGGGGGGGGAGCCAATAGGATGGCAGGGGCGGGGCTAAGTGAGGCAAGAAGACAGAAGGGCGGGAGCCAATGGGGCAGGCTTGCACATGCGCACAGGGGGCAAGACACAGCCCAGCCTCCACTGACCCTAGGCCGCGTGCGCGCACCCAACAGGCTTCGAGGCGCTCGGGTCCTAAGTGCTTCTCCTCCGTAACCATCTTGAATTTGGAGTCTCAAGTATAGTAAAATCAGACGTCGGGTTTGTTTGCTTGCTTGTTTTAGAAAATTGGGAGAATTCAAAAAACATTTGGGTTTTGTTTTCGCAGAACTGCACATTGAACCCAGGGCCTTCATCCAGAGTTACGCCTCAGCTTTCTTTCTTTTTTTTTTTTTACGACAGAATCAAAGTTCCTAAGTTGACCAGGTTGGGCTCCAACTTGCGTACCTCCTGCCTCAGCCTCTCCAGGGTGCGGTGATTGCAGGCACGCACGCCGTGCTGGGTTTAGGTCGTTTTTCTTAGGCTGGAGGACGAGTTTAGCTTCGCGGCACACGTCGTGCCTGGACACGTGGGGCGAGACGGGCAGGATCCCACCACATGGTGTGGCCTGCTCAGCCTCAGCAGGAATGAAGGGCAGACTCTCCTGGGCGGAACACGGCGGGTACGTGAGCCCAAGCCCCGGAACCGGTGCTGTGCTTCCTTACCCTGCACACTCAGTCTGGAGCCCATCGTCTCCAGTCCCTGGGGTCCGGAAGCAGACAAGCCCCACACCCCCACCGCCCTCCCTTACCTCTCCTCAAGCGTACGAGAGAGGAATCACGGAACACAGCTTGTCTTGTGGTGCTCGTATTTGTTTACAAGTAAAACCAACAGCGGACTGGGTGGTACACGCCTGTAACCCGCTCTAGGAGGGTGAGGTAGGAGGAACAGAATTTTGAGCCTCGTGGGGCAGTGCAGCCACTCAGCAAGACCTTGTCTCAAAAAAGGAGGGGAGGGATGGCTGGGGATTTCGCTCAGTGCAAAAGCCCTGGGTTCAATCCGCAGTCTGGGTCAGGGGCAGTTTTGCAGTGAAGTGGACTGCACGGGAGAGGTCTAGGGAGACGGAGGCGTGGAGGGGTGTCTGAGGGCCGGGGTCTCACACAGCGGCCATGCAGACCAGGGGATGAACGTGGGAGGGCTTGGGGGCGTGAAAAAGGAAGAAGTGTGCAGTTGAAGCTGGGAAGGAAGAGCGGGGGTGGGGGGAGAAGAATGAAGAGAGAGATACAGAGTCGCCCCGGGGCCTGGTGAAGGAGTTTGCAATGTGCTCCCCAGGGAGCGAAAGCATACCTAGGACTTGGCTTACTGAGCAGAGTGTGGCACCCACACACAGAGGAGGGTCATCACAGAAGCTTGTACCCAGCACTCCCTGGGCACGGGGTATCAGACACGCTCCTTTCTGCGGGAGCGGGTGACGGTGCCCACGCCACCCCCAGGCAGAAGCACTGACTCTTACACGAGCCAACTGGGGCATCAGCACGGCTGAGCTTCCTGGTGGTGCTTTCCCCACGTTGCCAGACACTTTGCTCGGGAGTTGTCTCCATGCGACTGCACTGGGCAGCGACGCACGCTAGGTCTGTGTCTGCGATTCTCATTGACTTCACCTCCGTGCCTTCTCCCCCTGCTGATCTTGGCACCAGAAAAGGTCAGGGTGAGGAACATCAATCTAAGGGTGTTGGGGCCAGAGTAGGTGACTGAACCAGGAACCCAGAGTGAGGGAGTGAGGGACTGACTGGCCCATGTCCGGAATTCCCAGAGCTTCTGGTGCCTGGAAGGGGATGAACCACAGCAGGGGAAGAGCAGGGAGCGGAGTGAAGGGTTTGAGTTAGAATGGTGTCTCAGAACCAAGGGCAGGTGGGGCGGAAGGGAGTAGGTGGGACTACTCCGACGTTAAAGAACCAAGGAGAGTTCCAGCTTTGGACTGAGTGCTTGCCAGGATCACGCCCTGCTGACAGCCCCAGAGAGACAGGGATGGGTGGTTTCTTTTTCTTTTGAAACAAGGTCTCACTATGTAGTCCAGGCTGGCCTCGACCTCACAGCGATCCTCCTGCCTCAGCCTTCCCAGTGCTGGGATTCCGTGCATGCACCACCATGCCCGGCTTAGGACAGGCGAGCTCTGAACCTGGAGTTGCCCTCACCTTGGCCAGTTGTGAAGAGGGCAGTGCAGCAGCAGGGAAGGCTATAGCAGAGCAGAGGTTTGGAGAGTGGACAGAAGAGGTGATAGAGAAGTAGAAACGCTGCCCACGGAGGAAGAGGGCCCCAGAAGGATCCCTGATTAAAGGAAAAGACAATGAACCCTAAAATGCAGGACCCCAGACACGCAAGTAGAAAGCACAGAGGGGGCGACTGATACTCGGGCACACAGTGCAGGTAACAGGGTGGAAGGGACCAAGGGCCATGGGGATGGGAGAGCCTGCGAGACAAAAGAAGCTGCTGCGCTGGCAAAGGGCGTCGTGTCTCAGGGACAACTGGACGCGCATGCGCGGCCTTCAAGCAGGGCGGGCTCCAGATCTGGGGAGCCGCACGGCCGCAGGTGGTCTAGGGCACCAGGGGCAGCAAGGAGGAGGCCGTGGCCGGGGACGGTGCACAGAAAGGCCCCTCTTCCGGCCAGAGCCAGGCCCACGGGGACGTCGGACAGCAGACTAAGGTGCACACACCACCGCCTACCAGCGCCCCAATGCATTTGCCTTTCAGGAAGCTGATGTGAGAGCCATTTGGAAGTCCCTGAGCCCCGACCATGCAGCTCGGGCACCTTGGATGCGCCCCTTGCCCAGTCCCGCCGCCGCCGTGTGGAGGGCCCCAGGATGGCCCGCTCGCTGTGCTGCGGTCGGATTCGTGCTTCCAGTGTTCGTGGAGGATGTGGATTTCACTCCGGACTAACCCAGCCCAACAGATTTGAGGTGTGACAATGAAGTTTGTCCCCACTATTCCAGGCACACTGGACAGCACAGGGCCAGCCGGGACTCACCAGGTCCTCGGGAGGGAGGAAGTACAAAGGTGCAGCGTGGGCACTGTTGGAATTGCCCTTTTTTTGAGATGGGGTCTCGCTATGTGGCCCAGGCTGGCCTCGAACCCAAGGCGATCCTCCTGCCACAGCCTCCTGAGTCTGAGATTACAGGCCTGTGCCACCACACCCGGCTGCCCCTACTCTGTTGGCATTTTGTACCGCGTGTGGCGGCTGATACGTGAGAACCTGACGGGCAGCAGCTGACTGGGTGGTTTGCTTAGCAGAAACAGGCAAACTCACACAGGCAGCTCCCCACTTGCCCCGGGAAGGGCTATGTCTCCAGGATCAGAGAGGTCCTGCTTGTTGTGAGAATAAAACATTCAACACTGTGATGGGCACAGTGGCTTAGCCCTATTATCGTAGCCCTTGGGGAGGCTGAGGCAGGAGGGTCGTAAGGTTTTTATTTTTTGGTACCGGGAATCGAACTCGGGAACTTGAACTTTCGAGGCAGGCACTGGAACCACTGAGCTAAATCCCTGGCGGGTTGTAAGTTTGAGACTAGCCTGAGGTACACAGTGAGATTCTGTTTCAAGAAACAAAACTCAGTGGTATGGGTAGGCACTTTTTTTTTTTGGGTACCAGGGATTGAAAGGGTAGGCACTCTTACCCGAGACAGGAAAGGCCACCCTCACAGGGGTCTGAGTAGAGTGAGCCGCATGCACCGCTCACCCACCCCACCCCCCGACCGATCCTGCACCGGGCCGGTGGCTGCAGAGGCCTCTCAGCTGCAGCCGGCCACTCCCACTGCAACCAAGAAAAACTTGAGACTGATCCACAAGTGTCTGCAATAGCATACTCTTTAATTTAGGTATCTGCGCTTTATGATGGGGAATTACTACGAATGCCCTGCTCTTTAATTCTCCATTGAAGCCATAGGCTACATTTCAAATAGCAGCAATAATGGAAAGAGAACCTGTTTACATCACACTATAGGAATACTAACTAACCAGGCCATGGCGTCTTTGTTTTTTTGGGGGGGGGGCGGATACCAGGGATCGAACTGAGGATCTTACACTTGCGCCACTGAGCTACATCCCTGGCCCCTATGGCATCTTCACAAAGGCAAGTGACTGGAGGGCCTCACACTGACCACTTGGAGCTGCCTGATCAGTGTGCATACACAGACATGACTCAGGCATGTGCACTCTATGCAGACATATGTATACATGGCTTCAAGTGGTACGTACAGTTAACGCCTTGGTTCACAAACATTTCTGCTCATGAACAACTCAGTTCATGAACAGAAACATTAGGCAAAATTTTGCTTCTGTTTGTGAACTGCATTGTGATGAACACGACCACAGCCACCTTCCCCAGAATTGCAAAACGAATTAAGCTCGTGAACTGAGGTCACACTGTACCGGTGTGCACATATGCACTGGGCAGAGGGTCCTTTCTCAATAGTCGTCCTCTGTAACTTGCTGTAGATTAAAGCTCGGCTAGGTTGTGACAAGTTCCACTGCAAGTCAGGAGTTTCTTACAGTCTTTCTCCCAAAATCATGACCCTTATTTTTTGCTGAGGGAATAATATTTGCACCTTACACATGGTAGTACCACTTGAATCACCATGAAGGCGTTAAAACCGCAGGCCCAGCCCGCTGTCCTCTTGGCGTGCCAGCTTGGCTCTGGCTGAGGCTCGGGGCTCTAGACCTGGGAGGCTTCCCGTAGCTCTGAGTAAAGCAGTTCAGTGCATGCAGCTTTCTGTGTAAACAGGACCTAGGCTGAAACCCTTCTGAAGGCCGGGTCTGGTTACGTGCTGGACAGTGTGCCGAACAAACACCCTGGGACTGAGTTCCACGGACTTCCCCAGCTATTGCCCACTCGGTGCCCGAAGCAGCTTGGGTAAGGCATGCGCTGTGTGGCTTTCGTGAGGCAGGCCCCGGGCAGGCGGCGTGTGTCTTCTGGACGCTGGCCTGAGCCCTTCCCGCCACTGAGTTTGCCTTTCATCCTTTGGCTGGGACAGAACCCTGAGAAAATCACCAACCCAGAGGGGCCCCTGAGGACTCCACAGCATTTTCCAGAGCTCTGGGACTGTGTCCTGCACATGAAGGTCCATGCAAGTCCCCACAGAGTATCGGCGGAGTCAGGAAGTCACAGTGCTACCTCTGCGCACAGCTTCATGGCGCGCACTTTGAAGGAACAAAACCTGCAACACCTGCTGCACGCGAGGCCGCTCACCAGAACACACCCGTGACACCGCCCCACCAGGGGTGAGAGGGTGACTCAGCAGCACGGGCCGAGCTGGGGACGGAGCGGAGAGAGAGGAGATGGTGCCAGCGTGTCTGCTCTGGGCAATGAGGAGGGCATGGGGAGCCAAAGACATTTACAGACGCCTCAAAAACAACACCTAAAAACAAATGCACACCCTAGTTTTACTCACCCCCTCCACTGCTCAAACACAGTATTTTATTTTCTGCCTTGTTACAGCAGAAAACGCAGCCAAGGGAGAGCCAAGATGTACTGTGGAACCAGCAGCACAGAGTACAGATCCAGGAGGTTGCTGGGTTTTTCCGCGGAGGAGAAGAAACCCAGGGGGTCACCCACACGGGGGCAGGCGCTGCGCTCCACCACCGAGCCACATCCCAGCCCCAGTGAGCACTTTCTGATTGAGCAGGAGCACAAAGACGCACCGCAAGGGGCCGCATAGCCAAGTGGGAAAGACCCAGGACCACAGCCAGCCCAGGGCGCCAGGCCCCCAGCACTTCCCACTTGCTCTGCCTAAGCATCCTGCCTAGAAACCCACTGCACAGCTACTGTGACGGCTGAAGCTGACGAAAGCTGATGCAGTATGATGTCACCAAAAACTCAGAAACAGAAAGTCCCCAAAGAGGATTGATTGGACAAACTCAACAGTAGGTAAGATAATGAAAGAAGAATCTGTGAGCTCAATGAAAGCTCAAGAGAGAAGAGTATGAACCACAAAGGGAAAATGGAATGTAAGAAGAAAACAGAAGAAAGTCCTGAGGACCTGTTGCACAATACCAAGACCTACCATTCATATTACCAAAGTCCTTAGGAGAGAAGAGAAAAAGTGGGGATGAGAAAAAGATCTGAAGAAATAGTGCTTGAAAGCTCCCTATTTGGAAAGGGCATAAATTTACTGATGAAAAAGCTGAACAAGAGCTGACCAGGATAGACTGAAAAAAAGAAAAATCCATAGACACATCATAATCAAACTCATTATAGACAAGGAAAAACACTGAACACAGATTGATAGAAACTGCACGTAAGAACCTGCAAAATGATGGCTCAAATAGCAGCAAACTTCTCGCTGAAAACCAGTGGACAGAAGGATGGGATGTTTATCCAGTGCTGAAATGTGACCCCATATCTCACAGAACACCCTTTGTAATAAGGGGCGGAGAACAAGGATCCCCAGCAGACCTGCCCTAGAAAAAAGCTACAGCAAGTTTACAAACAGAAAGGAAAATTAACGGAAGATGACCTGAGATTTCAAGAAGCGCTAACAATAAAAAGGGTAGCGGTGAACAGACTTCTCCTGACATTTGTAGTGCATGTTTGACAGCTGAATCAAAAACTACAACTCCCAACATGGTGCTCAGCGACTGAGGCAGAAGTACTTCAAGGCAGTATATTAGTAGGTAATGTAAAGGGACTTGAAGGAAGCAATGTTTCTACACATCAAAGTGCTAAGATGTTAATGCCATTAAATCGTGGTAAGCTACATATGAACATTCAAATACTGTACCTTAAACAACTAAAAAACAACACAGAGGGATACTCTAAAAAATATCACAAATATAACAGATATACTCTAATATGCTGAAGTAACCTACAGGAGACAATGGAAAACCAAAAACCCAAAATAACAACAACAATAAACAGGAAACACAATCTAAATCATAAAATGGCAGATGTAAGCACTAGCATACCAAGCAGGGTGGAGCTGAAAGATCACACGTTGGAGGTGACCCCAGGCAACTTACCAAGATCATGTCTCAAAATAAATAAGGGCTGGGGATGCAACTCAGTGATCCTTGGGTTCAGTCCTCAAAACCATAAAACTAAATAAAATTTAAATGGTCTAAATATAACAATTAAAAGATTAAAACATCCAAAATAAAATTTAAAAACACACCCAAGTACACACTGTTCATAAGAGACTCACAAGATAATGTTGATATGGTTGAAAATAAAATGTAGGAAAAATATAAATCATACAGTTTTTAAAATGCAGTAATGCTGGGCACGGTGGTTCACACCTGTGATCCCAGCACTTGGGAAGCTGAAGCAGGAGGATCACCACAAATTTGAGGCCTTCCTGGGCTACCTAGTGTCAAGCCCAGCCTGATCTATATAGCAAGACCCTGTTTGCCCTACACACACGAAGCAGTAATGGCAGTGTGTGGTGGCATGTGCCTGTAATCCCAGCTACTAAGGGAGTCTGAGGTGGAGGGTTACAAAGGTTAACCCCCCAACCTCAACAATTTAACAAGACCTTGTCTTAAAATTAAAAAGGGCTGGAACATTAATGACCATATTAAAATAAACTAAGTATATTTTAAAGTCAAGAAAATTAATAGTGCCACACAAGAACATAATGATACACAATGATAAAGGTCAGTAAGAGGGCTTAGAAAGCAGAGTGTGGTGGTGTATGCCTGTAATTCCAGCACTCTGGAAGGCTGATTTCAAGTTCAAGCCTAGCTGGGTAACCTAGCAAGACCCAGTCACAAAAATAAAAGTAAAAAAGGATGGGGATGTAGCTTGTAGTGAAATCCCTGGACTCAATCCTCAGTATTGCAAACACATAAACAGAAAATGTGCAGTAACCTTAAGTACTTAGGCACCAAATAACAGAACTTCGAGTTATGTGAAGCACAAATTGTTATGGTTTGGGTCTTAACTGTTCTCTGAAGGTCCACGTGGCAAAGGCTTGGTCCGGCCAGTGGCCTCCTGGGAGGAAATGGAACCTCTGGGACTCAGCAGAAGGAAGTTAGCTCATGGCAGGTGTTCTCCGGAAGGTGGTATGGGGCCTTCTCCTCTCCCTCCTTCCCAGCTGCTGTGCAGTATGTGCTCTGTCCCACCACACATTCTGCGACTGGGTGTTCTTCCTCAGCACCGGCCAAAATCCATGGGGCCATGGACTGAAGCCTCTGAAATCATGAGCCAAAATAAACTTTAAATTCATTATCTCAGGTATTTTGTCCCAGAAATGAGACTCTGACACAGAACAGTTATCTCAAGGCACAGAAAAACTACACAGCTTCTTTCTCACTGAGACTGGGCCACGTGGAGCCTTGGAACAAGATAGAAATCTACAGAAAGAAGAGATGAGCAAGGATCTTCTCCTCTGGTTGCACCTGCGCCCGCAGACCTCACACCTGGGCAGGGAGAGATGGGGCTCACTGTCTGAGCCAGCCGAGGGAAACAAGGAGGCATCTTGATGTGGAGGAGGAGAGTGGATCAGTCTTGGAGCCCACAGAAACACCAGAAGTAGCTGGAGGGCAACCAGAGGTCTAAACGAAGACAAGCTGGAAAATGCAACCTCTACAATACCTTGGTTCACGAATGCTTCTGCTCATGAACAATTGGGTGCAAGAGCAGAAGCATTCGGCAAAAGTTTGCTTCCATTTGGAAACTCTGGATCAGGTGACGAACATGACTGTGGGAATCTTCCCCGCCAAACACAAACAGCCATCTTCCCCAGAATGGAGGAACGAATTAAGTTCATAAACTGAGCTACCACAGCACTGGACTTAAAATTCTCAGTCAAGTTGAAAGAAATTCATCTTCAATACAGGTTTCAGAGAAAACCGCCAACAAGAGGAACATGGACTCTTACAGACACTCCAAGCCTTGACAGTGGAACAGACTTTTGGGCTGCAGTGCAGAGTAAGATCATCTCCTGGGTCATTTAAAAAAGTAAAACATTGGGCCAGGGATTTAGCTCAGTGGTTCCGCCGCCTGCCTCGCAAGCACAAGGTCCTGAGTTCGAGCTCCGGTACCAAAAAAAAAAAAAAAAGAAGTAAAAAATTTAAACAGATCAAATGTGAAACAAATGAGAAACCTGAAATAACAGGAGCTCAGCATGGTGGCACTCTGGGAGGCTGAGGCAGGAGGATCACAAGTTCCAGCCCAGGAACAGCACCAAGCACTGACAGTAAGCGTGTCTTTGGAGGCAGGCTGAATGAGGTCAGAGACACTGCTCTCCTGCCCAGCGGCTCGGTGCTGAAGGCAGCAAGCCTGGCTCTTCACAAGGTGCCTGCCTCGTAGAGGGCAGCAGCTGGGACATACAGGACGCCGACGTCTCTGTGTTGCACCCATTTGGACCTGAGTTTCACACCTACATACGGGAAGACGCAGGGTCCTAACAGACACTGGCAGTGCGGCGCCTGAGACAAGGGCAGGAGCCACACCTGCGGTGAGGTATAGCATAATGTCACCAAGGTAGTGCTGACTTTTGTGGACTACCTTGTGAGGAAGCCTTTGGGAAGCCTGGGCCGGGGATGTAGCTCAGTGGCACCGCTCCTGCATCATGAGCCCAAGGTCCCGAGTTCCATCCCCGGTAACAAAAGAAAGAAAGCAGCCCTCTGGTGCAGTGACCAGAAGTGAGAGCACAGGCTCTGCTCCTGTCAGGCTATCATGTCCAGTCTGGTGGTTGCTGTGGATACCACAGCTGACATCAGAGACAGCCACTCGGCCCCGACAGAAAAGCCACCAAAGCTGTTTGATCTGGGTCCAGGGACCACCAGGCACAACCGGAAAAGGCATTTTTCAGCCAGTGTAAGACGGCGTGGACACCCTCAGGGAAGGCACCCCATGCCACCCAAGAAGCCTTACAGCTGCTCCTGACCAAGTGTGAGCTGGGAAGCCAGCTTGTTCCACTCAGGGGAGCACAGACCTACTGACAGCACGAAGACTGGTCCCTTTTGTAAAAGCGCCATGGCCCAGAGATCATGAAGCACTCTCTCTGGCAACGGCCCTCAGCCTCTGCAGGGTAACCAAAGCTTGGAAACTTGGTTAGAAACGACCAGACAATCAGATTCTCTCTCCAAGTCCAGGTCACAAAGAGGAAGAGCTAGCTCACATCCTTGTACAGAAAATGCTCACGAGGTGTAAAGATGAGGTGGCAATTGAAGACATACACTGATAGAAATATCGGGTAGATCGAGTCCACCCTTCCACCACAAATGCAATCCAAACACCAACCACCCTTATGCACGTTCTTCAGCTACCTGACTCTGCAGAAGGACCCAATAAATAGAAGAAAAACCATAAGCCAGGCATGGTGGTGCACCCCTGTAATCCTAGCACAGGGAGGCTGAGGCAGAAGGATTACTACATAGAATTCAAGGCCAGCCTAAACTATGCAGCAAGAGCCTGTTTCAAAAAACAAAACTCAGGGGCCGGGGATTTAGCTCAGTGGTTCCAGTGCCTGCCTTGAAAGCGCAAGGTCCTGAGTTCGATCCCTGGTACCAAAAAGAACAAACAAAAAACCTCAGGAGGGAGAAAAGAAGGAAGGAATGAGAAAAAAAAGTGAAAATAGAAGGAAAGAATGGAAACAAAGCTTTTGTACACAGCGAGGGGAGGGAGAGGTGAGATGTACCATGCACAGGTACAAATTCTCTGTAAGTGTTATCATTATGTACGCCTAAAATGTACCAATAAGTGTTCTATTAAAAAGAAAGAACAAAGTAAGAATTGGAAGACAGAGCAAAACAAAACAAAAACAAAAAAAGGAGGAGGAGAAAGTAAAAAGAAGCTCAGCTTGGGCCAGAGATTTACCTCAGTGGTTCCGCCACCTGCCTTGCAAGCGCAAGGTCCTGAGTTTGATCCCCAGTACCCAAAAAAATAATAAATAAATAAATAAATAAATAAATAAATAAAGAGATGGGGATGAAGCTCAGTGTGAAGGCCTTGCATTCAGTTCTAGTGAAAAAAATTTTTTTTAAATGCCTAAAACCAACCAATCAACCAACCAACCTCCAGATCTGGTGGTTTGCTACAGAAGTTACCAACATTACACAAGCAAAAACACGCTAATTCCACCTAGTCTTCCAAATTACAGACAGGAAGTCTTTCACACTCACACTGGAGAACATGGACATGAAAACCAGATGACACAGAACAAAAAACAATGGCAACAATGAGAAAAGCTGAGAGGGAGCTAAGCGGCAGAGTGCATGGCTAGCTTGTGCGAGGCCTTGAGTGAATCCCCAGGACCATAAAAACCAAAACCCCCACATACACATCCAAATTGAAGACAAAACAAACAAGCAAATAGAAGCTGGGAGTGATCACATACTCCTGGTAAACCCACCTCTGGGGGCTGAGGTCAGAGGGTTCCAAGTTCAAGCCCACCCTGGGCAATTTAGCAAGTCCCTGGCTCAAAGGTTTAAAAAACAGCTTTTGGGGATGACCTGGATTTAACTCCTAGGAAAGAGAAAGAAAGAAAAGAAAGAAAAGAAAGAAAGAAAGAGAGAGAAACTACCTATCACCAGTCAAAATATTAAGAGGTGGGAAGAGGCATAAAGAGCCAAAAACTGCCTCAACAGAGTATGAGCAGGTGGAATGATGCCACATGATATATCAAAATAATGTCCCACAAACGACTGTGGCTTATTCTAAGTTTGCAGGACTATCAATAAGCTCCACAAGGAAAATCACACCATTCTATCAACTGGTGTCAAAAAAGCACTTGGGAAACTCCAGCATTCACTCATAATGACAAAGAATCACAGCAAGCTGGGAACAGAAAACAATTTTCTATACTTGAAAAAGAATATCTGTTAAAAACCTTGGGGCTCAGGAAGTAGCTCTATAGCACAGGAGCTCTCCATCAACCCAGAGGCTCTGGGAATGGCACCCAACGATGGGAGTCCACGCGTCTGTGCCCTAGCAGTAGCATTTATACTTCACGGTGAAAGACTGAGTGTTTTCACCCTCACATGAAGGACCCAGCAAAGGCGGCCTACCTCACTACTGCTACCCAATGTCACTGGGGAAGTCCTGGCTTGTGCAGTAACAAAATAAAAGGTATTCATAAGTAAAATTTGGCTTGCAGATGACACTGGCAGGTAGAAAATCTCAAGGGTTCTAACAAGAGAAAAGGCTAGAAACAATAAGTGAGTTCAGCAAGGTTACAGGACATCAAAATAACAGAAAAAAAAACAAACCTGTTTCTGCATAGTACCAAACATCATGGAGAAAATGGAAGCTTATATACCAATGCCATTTATACACTAAAAACATAAAATGATATTCACCAGGCATGGTGGTGCTTGCCTGCGAGCCCAGTACTCTGGGAGGCTGAGGCAAGAGCACTGGAAGTTCAAACTCAGCTTGGGAAACTTAAATTATAAAACACTAATGAAATGCAGTAGATTGAGAAATGCTTAAATAAATGGAGACACACTATATTTACAAGCTGAAAGGTCCAATACAGTAGAGACAGCAACTGTCATCTGGCTTACAGATTTCATTCAATTTTTTTATGAAAGGTCTACCAAGAGTTTTTTGTAAACATAAGACAAAATTAGCCTAAAGTTTATATGGGAAGTTAAACGAACTAGAAATGTTAAGTAAGTTTTAACTAAGAAAATTCATTTACCCATTTTTACAACTCTTCTTGTTCGGTTTTTAAAACAATGTGAAGGACTTTTCTAAGTCAAGTCTTAAATAGTCGTAACTGATCGATAAAAATGTGCCCATTCAATCCATATCTTTATTGCCTTAAATATAAAGACACGTCATGGATCAAGTTCCCTAACTTCTCATAAAATAGTATGCATGCTCCTCAGAGGCCAGGAACCTGTGGGATGGACACTACCCAGCAAATGCGAAGACTCCCCTCACCTCTAACTCTCCTGCTGCTAGGCAGCAGTGAATGTGCACACGGCACAGTGGGGATGTGGGGGTGGGGCCCTTCCCCTGGAAACAGTGCTCCCTCACCTGAGTAAACTAAGGAAAATGACAAAGTGCTGAGACTTGGCAGAGAAGTCTGAAAATATCTGTGCTTCCATTTCATTTTCTTCTACATCTCCTCCTATTAAAAATTATTCCTGAGATAACACTGCACTGTAAACTATGGAGGAAGATGTAGCTGAAGATTTTCCCGTGTGCACAAACCCCACTGGGTCTCCCTGGATGGACCCAGGAGAATAAGGCTCTAGGCTGGGCCCCTTTCTATGAGAGTCTTCAGATGCAGCAGCTCCTTGCACAGTGAAGACACTTAGAGGGCTGCTCTTTGGTGTGAGTGCTCAGGAGCGGAGGAAGCTCTTTCCTCTGGTGCGAGATTTCCCTCAGGGGTTGCATTCATGAAGTCTTTTCCCATAAGGAGTTCCTGGAAGGTCACCGAAGGGTGGGCGCTTGGGAAAGGCCGGCCCTCCTTGGACATCCTGGCGGGGTTTCTCCCCGAGTGCATGCGCTGGTGCTGCGAGAGGGAAGAGCTGCGGCTGAAGGCCTTTCCACACTCACCGCACACGTAGGGCTTCTCTCCCGTGTGGATGACGGCGTGCCGAATGAGGTTCGTGCTCCAGCAAAAGGTCTTCCCACACTCCACGCACTCAAAAGGCTTCTCCCCACTGTGGATCCGCTTGTGCCTGGTGAGGCCGGACATGCGGTTGAAGGCCTTGCCGCAGTCTGTGCACTCGTAGGGCTTCTCTCCCGTGTGGATGCTGAAGTGGCGGATGAGGTCTTTCCGGTTGCTGAAGGCTTTCCCACACTCTTTGCACTCGAAGGGCTTTTCTCCAGTGTGGGTCCTTCTGTGCAAGATGAAGGTGGAGCAGTGGGTGAAGGCCTTCCCGCACTCGCCACACACGTAGGGCTTCTCCCCAGTGTGGATGCGCTGGTGCCTCTTGAGGTAGGCCCTGTGGTTGAAGGCCTTGCCGCACTCCGGGCACTCAAAGGGCTTCTCCCCGGTGTGGATGACGTAGTGGTGGATGAGAGCCGCGCTCTCCAAGAAGACCTTGCCGCACTCGCTGCACTCGTAGGGCTTCTTCCCCGTGTGGGTCTGCTGGTGCCACAGGAGGTACGACCTGTGCTTGAAGACCTGGCCGCACTCGAAGCACTCGAAGGGGTTCTCTCCACTGTGCACAACATAGTGTCTGAGGAAGCCACCCCGGTGCCGGAAGACTTGCCCGCACTCCGTGCACACAAAGGACTTCTCCCTGCTGTGTCGCCGGCTGTGCAAGACAAAATTTGAGCGGTGGGTGAAGGCCTTCCCACACTCGCCACACGTGTAGGGCTTCTCCCCGCTGTGGATGCGCTGGTGCTGGGTGAGGTAGGACTTGCGGTTGAAGGCCTTGCCGCACTCCAGGCACTCGTAGGGCCGCTCCCCGGTGTGGATCATCTGGTGCTGCAGCAGGTGGGTGCTCTTGATGAAGGTCTTCCCGCACTCCGTGCACTCATAGGGCTTCACTCCGGAGTGGATCTTCTCGTGGCCAGCAAGCAAGTGTTTCTTGTTAAACACCTTCCCGCACTCGCCGCACCGGAAGGCATTTTCCTCCCCCAGCACAGTGTCCCCCGCAGGAACTTGCTCCTGCACAGCCCTCAGACGCACTCTGTCTTCGGTCCCTAAGCCACCAGGGCCAGCGCTCGCCCTCCTGGGCAGCTTCTCCCTCAGGGCTCTCAGGCGTCCTTCCTGCCTGTCTGGCGGGCGGCCCTGATCGAGAGCTCGCACCCATGGGGAGGCCCGGGAGGCTTCATGCGACAAATGCCCCTGAAGCCCGGCTCCCTCGCACAAGGCTGGCTCAGGCGTGGTGGGTTCTGTGGCCTTGGTTTTTCTGCTGTCATCTGAAAGAAATCCAAGACACAGTAGGGCTGTTAGTGACGGCAACCCAGAAGAAACGAAAGCACTACTTAATGAACAAATAGCTGAAAGCAGTGACTCTATGCCGGTTAGGTTGCTTCCGAAACTGCAGTTTCCAACTACTTTCCTGATCCTTGGATTCTAAATACCTTGCAAGGGACAGCAAGGCAGAGAGGCTGTGCCAGCAGAGGGAGAGTCCACAGGGACATGGCCGGCCAGGGTGATGGGGACACTGTGTGCTGAGTGTCCTCTGAGAGACACCAGCCTGTGCTGCTGCGAGTGCACTCGGGAGGGCACCTCATGCAGCCTGCAGGATAACAAAAACTAACCGCTCAGTGGCCAGGTGTGGTGGCCACACCTGTAACCCCAGCCCTGGGCAGGCTTGGCCAGGTGGGGTGGCCACAGCTATAATCCCAGGCCCCCCAGAGGCTGAGGCAGCAGGGGCCAAGTTCAAGGCCCACCTGGCCGACCCAGTGAGAGCCTATCTCTAAATCGAACAAAAAAGGGCTGCAGATGTAGCTCAACAGGCCCTGGCTCGAATCCCTAGTACCACCAAAAACAAAACAAAACCACAAAAAACCCCTATCACTGTTTGTTCAAAGTCATGAAAAGCAACCTCTCAGCACTGGCTATTTCCACAATTCTTTTTTAAAATTCACAGTGGGCCGGCCTGGGGGTTTGTCTCAGTGGTTCTGCCACCTGCCTTGCAAGCACAGGGTCCTGAGTTCAATCCCCGGTACCAAAACCAAAAAAAAATCACAGTGAGCGCCTAAGATCAAAATGGATCCTTTATGCAAACAGATAATCCATCATTGGCCCCTAAACAATTTATTCTGGAGAGAGGATTCAGGAAAGTCAGGCCCCTCATAAAGCCAAACAGCCTGAGTCGGTTTATGCCACATTCACACCTGTGCTGGGCCTATGCGAAGGGAAGAAGCAGTGGACCCTGAGCCACACAGTCTATTAATTCAATTATTCAGTCAACTGCCCTCATGCAGAGATTTGGTGTCCTGATACTGGAATACAGGGGCGTGAGGCAGAGAAGGAGGAGGGAAGTGGATCCCAGGGACACAGCAAAGATCTGAAGCGAGAACTGAAGCCCACAGGGAGAGTGAAGAGACTTCAGCAAAAGGGAAGGCGGTGGCAGGTGGCACTTTCTCTGAGTCCTGACTCACTGCATAGGAAGGGCGGCCCAAACCTGCAGATGCACAGTTATTAATGGTGACCCTGGAGGGCTCCAGGGAGAAATGTACTAGCAGAGCGGAGCAGTGTCTGGTGAGTTACTTGGGTCCAGGAGAGGGTGATGGCCAGTGGCCATCTTGAGAGGCCGGCTGAACTCAAAATTGGGAGCAGCTAGGAGCTGGCTCCGTCTGGTGCCTCCTGGTGTTGGGGTGAGGCTGCCAAGTTCAGGTCAGCGGGAGGTCAGAGAGCAGAGTTCAAGCCAGCAGGAGGCACATGGATTGTTGCAGGCTCAATAAATCTGGCTCCAGCCTCACAGTCAGAAACCAGCCTGAAATTCAGAGAAACTAAAGGTGCAGGCTTGCTAGAATTATCCACTATTGCACCAAAAAGTTACAGCTGGCTTGCTGGGATTAATCAACTCAGAACTGGACTGTCCGCCCAAGTTCTCTACCGGGTGACAGAACTGAACTGAACTTTTTGTTTTTGCTTTTTTTCTTATTATTATTTTCTTTTTTTCCTCTCTTTTTTCTGGTTTTTGTTCTTGTTCTCTTCAGCTTATTTGTTTGTTTTTTTTCCCCAGTACCAGGGATCAAACTCAGGACCTTGCACTTGCCAGGCAGGCACAGTCCCACTGAGCTACATCCCTGGCCCTTCTTTCTTTTGGCACCAAAATCAAATTCAGGACCTTGCGCTTGTGAGGCAGGTGTCAGAACCACTGAGCTAAATCCCCGGCCCTCTTCTTTTGTTTTTTTGCTTTTTCTTTTCTTTTTTGGGGGTGGGTACCAGGGATCGAACTCTGGACCTTGCGCTTGCAAGGCAGGCATGGTGCCTTGCCTCAAGCTGCCTGCCTCACAAGTGCAAGGTCCAGAGTTCCATCCCTGGTACCAAAAAACAAACAAACAAAAAAATAGCAAGAGACCACAAGATATCAATCTAGCAGTTGCTAGATGACACAAAGAATAACATAAGATTGATCAGAGTCAATGAAAAAGCAAGCGATAGCACAAAGGACATAAAATACCTGTTCACAGGAGTAATGACAGAAAACTCCCAAACGGAGAAAAAAATTTGACATACAGATAAGTGAGGTATATAGGCCTCCAATTAGCCATGATTAAAAAAAAAATCTTCCCCAAGGCATATAATGGTCAAGATTCCAGAAATTCAACACAAGAACAGAATATTAAAAGCTGTTAGAAGGCTGGGGATCTAGCTTAGTGGCACCGCATCTGCCTTGCAAGCACAAGGTCCTGAGTTTGATCCCCAGTATCAAAAAAAAAAAAAAGCTGTTAGAGAAAAGAAACAAATAAAGGAAAGCCCATCAGAATGACAGCAGACTTCTAAACACAAACCCTCAAGTCAAGGAGAGCATGGAATGAAGTATTTCAAGCTCCAACACAGACTGATGTACCCTGCAAAACTGTCTTTCAAAATTGATGGAAAAATAAGATACTTCCATGACAACACCTAAAGAAATTCATGACCATCAGACCAGCACTCCAAAGTATTCTTGAAGGATATTCTAGAGACAACAAGGATTACAACTCCATGAACCCCAACAGAATGAATCCACCAGGCACGCCAAGAAATTAAACAGAAAAGGAAAGAAGGAAGACAACAATAGGAAAATAACATGACCGAGGTAAGACATACATATCAGAGATAACTATCAATGTTAATGGTCTCAATTCACCAATCAAAAGAAACAGACTGGGGCCGGGGATTTAGCTCAGTGGCAGTGTGCTAGCCTTGCAAGTGTAAGGTCCTGAGTTCAATCCCTGGTACCGAGAAAAAAAAAAAAAGAAAGAAAGAGACTGGCACAATGGATCAAGAAGCAAGATCTAGGGTTGGAGATTTAGCTCAGTGGTTTTGTCACCTGTTGCGCAAGCACAAGGACCCGAGTTTGATCTCTGGTACCAAAAAAAAAAAAAAAAAAA
>NW_004624832.1:1114495-1181322 GCF_000247695.1 Heterocephalus glaber
TAGCCTTGATCAAAAAAAATCTACACATAGGCATATAATTGTTAAGATTCCAGAAACAAAGAGACAGATGAACTAGACAAAAAATCAACAATGAAATATTAGAACTGAACCAAACTTTTGAACAAATGGACTTAGTAGATGTCTACAGAGTGCTCCATCCCACAACATCAGAATACACATTCTTCTCAGGTGCACACAAGACATTCTCCAAAATAGACCACATACTAGCTCACTGAACATGCTTAAGTAAATGCAAAGGAATTGAAATTATCCCATGCATATTATCAGACCACAGTGCAATGAAACTGGAAATCAATAGTAAAAGAAACCACAAGAACTTCATAAACACATGGAAATTAAACAACACACTCCTGAAAAACCAATGGGTTACAGATGAAATTAAAAAAGAATTTAGACAGTTTCTACAATTACAAAATAATGACAATACAACATACCAGAACTTATGGGAACCAATGAAAGTAGTCCTATGAGGGAAATTTATAGTGGAAATTTATAGAGGAAAACAGAGCGGCCTCAAAGTTAACAACCTAATGTTGAACCTGAAGCTTCTAGAAAATGAAGAGCAAGTCAAGCCCAAAGCTTGTACAAGGAAGGAAATTATAAAGATCAGAGCAGAAATTAATGCAATGGAGACTTAAAAAACAATAGAAAGAATCAACGTATCAGAGAGTTGATTCTTTGAAAGATTAAATAAAATTGATAACCCCTTAGCCAATCATATCCAAAAAAGGAAAGAAAAGACTGAAATCCATGCACTTAGGAATGAAAAGGGTGAATCACAACAGATCTTGCAGAAATCCAGAGGATCATCAATACCTACTTGGAGAACCTGTACTCTAATAAGATGGGAAACACAGAAGAAATGGACCGATTTCTAGATACATATGAATTGCCAAAACTGAATAAAAAAGATATAAAAATTCTAAGTAAACCAGTATCAGTCAATGAAATTGAAGATGTAATTAAAAACCTACCAACAAAGGGCCCGGGATTTAGCTCAGTGGCGCCAAGCCTGCCTGGCCAGTGCAAGGTCCTGAGTTTGATTTCCGGCACCAAAAAAAAACCAAAAAACAAAATCTATCAACAAAGAAAAGCCCAGGCCCTGACGTATTCACTGCTGAATTCTACAAAAAATTTAGAGAAGACCTAATCCCGCTACTTCTCAAACTCTAATGAAATTCAAAGTGAAACAATACTCCCAAATTCATTTCTGGGAGCAAGCATGACCTTGATACCAAAAAGGAGAGAAGGATCCAACCAAAAAAGAGAACTACGGGCCAAACTTCTTAATGAACATAGATGTAAAAATCCTCAATAAGATACTGGCAGACAGAATGCAGCAAATCATCACGAAAGTTATATGCCATGATCAAGTAGGATTCACCCCAGAGATGGAGGGATGGTTCAGCATATGCAAATCAATACATGCAATACACTATATTAACAGAGCCAACGACAAAAACCATATGATCATCTCAATAGATGCAGAAAAACCGCCTGACAAGGTCCAACACCCACTCAAGCCTGAAGAGGGCTTGGATGCTGACCTGGAGATTAAAAATGAGCTCTGGGGACATGGGCCTTCGACAGGGTCTGAAAATAGGGCTTTGAGTGTCTAAGTGTAAATTCATGCTTCAGGGGTATGAGGGTATGGGCCCAGCACAGGTGGATATAAAGAAATGGTCAAAAATAAAGAAAGCTCCACAGAAAAAAAAAGAAAGAAATTTAAACGCCAAATGCGAACTTCAGGGGAAAGCACCACTCTTCATACAAGAGACAAAGTCATTAATCCTACTAAGAAATTCAAAACCAGTCGGTGTCTTCGTTACTTTTCTCTTGTGGCTGAGACAAAATACCTGACACTCAAAGTTAAAGGGGGAAAGGTTTATTCAGCTCACAGCTTGCAGAGGTTTCAGTCCAGCTGGCTGGCTCCAAGGCGGTTCACAGCACTCAGAAGACAACAAAACAAGCAAGGGGGGAAACATGCCTCTTTCTGTCCCTTATGTTGTATCTAGGATACCAGGAGCAGGGTGGTGCCATGCCAGACAGTGGACTGATTTAGCAACCACTCACCCTTAATCCCAGCATCACACACTCTAGATTCAGCCACCTCTGAAAAAGCCCTATGACCACATGAGGCTTTGGGGGACATCTAGACACAGCCATAACCATGAGGAATGTGCAAAGAAACCTACATACCAAAAAGACAGATGATCTCACAAACCCCATTTGCAGCTATAATTCAATCATTTGAATTCTAAAAACATTATAAAAAAAAAACCCTACACATGTGGAGATGGATAATATACAGGAACAAGCCAGGCCTTGCTGCTTATGAGCACAGAAACACGCTAACAGAAGCCGGGGAAGTGAACAGACACACAAGGAACACCAAGCTGCTCCATTAGCGTCAGCGCATGGCAGTCCTGGGGAGCAGTGTGAAGGGCACTATGCTCCAGCTTGGCTGTGAGGCCCCTCCCTCTCCACTCTGTAAAGCCACAGGCTCAGGACAGAAGGTCCAGGTCCTTGAGTCCTGTGCAGTACGGAGCTCCCCATGATCCCCTGGACCTTGCTGAGTGACAAACAGCTCTCCCCTGCTGACCTGAGATTCTGGAGTTTGGTAGGAGCACCCAGAGACAGCCAGCTCATGAACCTGCCCCTCCCCAGGAGCAGGGACAAGTGTGCTGGGGCTGGGAGGTCAGAGGAGCCACAGGACAAAGGGCTCCAAGGCTCCAATATCCCCACAGGCCCACAATACGAACAGTCCCCAGATGGGCGTGGGGGTGCACGACTGTCATCTCAGCACTCTGGAGGGCTGAGGCAGGAGGATCGAAAATTCAAGCCCAGCCTGGGCAACTTTTCGACACAGAGAGACCCTGTCTCAAAGTGGCTCAGGAAGAAGGCCCCGGGTTCAATTCTCAGCAATCCCCATCTCAAAAACAAACAAACAAACAAAAAAAAAAACAAGAAAAACCAATCCCAAGGCTCCAGGCCGTGGTCTCCCATCCCCACCCTGGCTCTTACCTGGCTGTGTGCTTTGGGCACAGCCCAGCCTCGCTGTCCATGGCTGCTGCCTGTGCTCCAGCTGCTGGATCAGCTCAGGTGTGGGAACAGGACACCCTGGTCAGGGAGAAAATGGGAACGTTTTTTGTGGTACTGAAGAGTTGAACTCAAGGCCCTTGCACTGGGCTACATGCCTGTTTCTTTATTTTTTCTTTTGAAACAGGATTTGGCAAAGTCATCCAGGCTGGGCTGAACTTGCCATCCACCTGCTTCAGCCTCCTTAGGGCTTGGATTTCGGGGTGCACGACCATGCCCTGCTTAGACACGTGGGTTCTGGTGAAGAGATGAAGACCTTCACCCTCATCTGGGCTTTCAGGACAGGGACTGGACCTTAGAATGAAGCTGCTCTCAGCAACACAACCCAGCGTGAGTCCTGGAAACCAAGGCCTTGCCGTGCTGCGCTGCCACAGAAACCCATGCTGGACAGTAAGTCAGAAACTGGTATTTAGGGTACAACCACTTCCTGGGCAGTGGTGCAAGCCATTTAAGTGCACAGCAGTTCAAAATGAAAGAGCAGGACTGGGGATTTAGCTCAGTGGTTCTGCTGCCTGCCTCGCAAGTGCAAGGACCGAGTTTGATCCCTGGTACCAAAAAACAAAACAAAACAAAAGAGCATATATGGAATAATTCAGAAGTGGCATATTTAGCACGTTCACTGCCAGGCAGCTGATCTGAATTCTGTCCTCTGATGTGAAATAGCCGCACAGTGGTGATTCAAGCCTCCCGATGAGACGGTCATGCGTGTAACACTGGGGTTCAACCTGGTAGGAATGTGCTGAACAGTGACCTTTCACTCAACACAAGTATGTGTATAGTCCTCTCTGTTATCAGATACCTAAGGCCGGGCATTGCGTTAAGCAAAGGTTTACTCAATAGAGCTGGAGTCTCAGCCAGGGCTCAGCCTCCATGTGGATGAGGTCGTGCAGGATTAGGTGGGGCTACTTGAGGGGAGAGGGATCCTCTGAGGAGGCAGTCAGCCAGAGGGGCAGATGTGCTTTCACAAGAGCCATCCTCCCAGGGCATAACTGGGTCCCCAGACCCAGGCTGAATGTGCCATTAACCCTAGGAAGGGCGGTGGCCCCAGGGTCAAAACTACCTGCCACTACACCCTATCATTTTTTGCTTTATTTTTTACAATGTTTGGGTACAAACCCAGGGCCCCAAGCACATGTCCTACCACTGAGCTGTACCCAACCCTAGACTCTACTGCTATCTTTCTTTTTGTATTTGTTGCTTTTATTTCCCTGCTGGTAAATAAAAGCAACAAATACAAGGTGTAGGAAGCCATCAAATTTAAAGTACTAAGAAAAAACAATCTCACATAATATCAAAACCCAAAGATAACCACCATTAACATCTCCCCCAAAGTTCAGCATCCAATATTCTCTATTTTGAGCTTTCCAAATTTTCTATTTCTCAACTTAAGCCTCTCAAATTCCCTAGCAATATTTTCTAAGTGGCTAAATTCACATTTGAGGTATTTCATTCTTCCTTAACAAAAACAATGCCATCCACCTAAATGGCATTGATTCCTGAGTGTCTCACCGTAGGGGTCTTGGCTCAGTGACGTGGACGCACTGAGCAGTTCAGGTGTGCATTCTGAGAGGATAATTTGGTGAATTTTATCTAAGCTCCACCGCTTAAAGGTCTCAGCAGCTCAGTTCACCACACTGAGGGCTCCCGCTCCAGCATACACTCCGTCTACACTGCAGGAGGGCGTATCTGCACTGACCAATGTCTTCATTGAGATCCAGGGTAAGTTTTACAGCGCTTTCTGTAGGTCACAGACCAAGCATGGACTCTGTTTCAGAATCTTCTCACAGCACCGGGGGAGTTTCGTAGCGATCAGGACCATTTCACAGGGAACAAAGCGGGGCTCAGTCTGAGCCAGGTGGAGGCCGAGGTCTGCTCTCTGCACTGTGCTGTTCAATCCCAGAGCTCAGACTGCCCAGAAGCTTCGAGTCCAGGCAGGACAGGAATCTGATCCTCACGGGAGCCAGAGAAGCGCTGGTGCCAGCGAGCTCCCAGTAGCTGATGGGCACAGCTTGGTCCCAGCATCCTCCCGAATCCTTTTTCCCTGACATGGAAACCCCACATCTGAGCACAGGGAGCACAAGGAGGGACGGTTAGGCTCAGCACCAGGCCAGGCCCACAGAGCTGGGACAGGACTCTGGGCCCGCCCCAGGCGTGGCCTCTCCCAGCCACCACCCAGGGGGAAATACCCTGAGGGAGGGCTCGGTGAGAGATTTGCCCTCAGGGAGGGGCCAGGAAGGGCTGGATGTGGCCACACTGAGAGGCTCTGCCTGTTTCTTCCTGAAGGGCTGGGCATCCGACCTTGGATACTACATGGAGGTAACTGCACGCCACCAAGCTGCACCCCGACTTTAGGACTGAGGCATTGTGTGAACCACTAAAACATTTTCTATTGGGAACTCTGGAAACTGTTCAGTGTTTTGGACACACAAAAGATGTTTACAGAAACATCAACATTCTCTCTCATCATATTATCCACAAAAGGATTTTACTATCAACACCAACAGCAAGAGCACCAGCTTCGTAGGATGAAGGTGCCAACTGCGTGGAGTCACCCACACGAGGGACTCGCCGCAGCAGCTGTTTTCCTTCCTTTGCTGTGAGACTCCTGGAACCTGGGTGCGCCTGGAACGGGCCCGGCACCCAGAGTGTGCCTGTGCCTACACAGTGGCCGGCACTGACTGCTCTTTTTTAACTCATTTTTATTTCTATCTCTTAGTAGCAAAATAATTTAAAATAAAAAATTTATTTGTCCAGTAAAATAAACCCAAAACTCATCAAATATCTACAAGTACCATAGGCACCATGTGCAAGATCTCTACTCTGCCCAAACTAGCAAACACTGCCAAGTACAGTAGAGAGGATTTAAATTAATGATGAAACACATGTTCTTTTATGCTATAAACTTCTATTTGCTGATTCATGTGTTAGGTACACATAGGTAACATCTTTGTTAACCTTAGGTTAACAAAGCTCATTAGAAAAGCTCATTAGAAAAAATAAACAAGACATTTACCACAAAACACTTACCAACAGAGGGTTCTCAGAGAGGACCAAATAAGAAACAAAAAAGTTATGCAGACAGGGTTATAATTATACATACAATTCCACACACAGAATGACATGGATAGCTTTACAGAAAGTATTTAAAATATCCCTTGCATTATGAATTCTCTTTCTCAAAACTAATCTGCCAAATATGTCTTTAGACAGGATACTGTGACATTCCTTTCTTTCTCTCACTTAAAATAATAATAATTTTTACAGATTTTTGAGTTCAGTTTCATGTTTTTAAGATGTAAAACATTCAACAGAATGAAGAAATGAACATGAGCTACAGGTAGTTAGAAAGCCTCCTTTAATCCACAGAACACACACCAACCATGATTCTTAACTGCTCTTCTTTTATTTATTTATTTATTTAACCATTTTTTCTTTTTTTCTTTTGGTACCAGGGATTGAACTCAGGACCCTTGCGCTTGTGAGGCAGGCGCTGGAACCACTGAGCTAAATCCCTGGCCCTTATTTATTTTTTTGACCGCTCTTCTTTTTTTTTTTTTTTTTTTTGGGCACGTGGGACAAATTCCGGGTCCTTGCGCTTGCACAGCAGGTGGTGAAACCACTCAGCTAAATCCCCAGCCCTAGACCGCTCTCCTTAAAAGCGACCAATCTTTCACTTTTCTCAGTGGGAATCCTGCATCACTTTCTTGGTACCAAGGATCGAACTCAGGACTTTGCGCTTACAAGGCAGGCTCGGTGCTGCTGAGCTAAATCCCCGGCCCACTGAATCATTTTGATCAAGGGACAACCCAGGCCATCGTGGAAATGCAGGAGCCTCAATGTCCATTCCCAGTGAGCTCAGGGCCTGCCAAGGGCAGTGAGCCTTAGGCTGCTCCCTCTGTTAAAAAGGGAGGGTTTAAAGGAAGGATGGCTTAAAACTCAGCACTCAGACTTTCAAGGAATGGCCTCCTCAGGATATAACTCAGTGCCAGGAGAGGAAGTGTCCACACAGCCCTCAAGCTGGGTCTGCGAACCTCAGCCAGGCTGACATTTAGCTTCTGATAACTCCTGTTGGGGATGGTGATCAGTCTTCGGGTTGCAAGGCTATTCAGAAGTACAGCAGCTTGCCCGGCGCAGTGGCACACACGATCCCAGAACTCTGGGAGGCCACGGCAGGAGGGCTCCAAGCTTGAGACCAGCCTGGGCAACTCAGTGACCTAATGAGACCCTGTCTCAAAATAAAAAAGTAAATAAAAAGAAAAGGGCCGGGATTATAGCTACATGCTAAGGCCCTGGGTTCAATTCCCAGTAACACAAAAAGGATTTAGAAGAAAGAGAACAGAGAGTGTTACTGAGGGAAAATGCCCTCACTGCCTCACGGCAGAACATCCCATCCGCCAGGCCTGCGAACTGGCCTGTGGCGGGTACTTGAGCCAACCAGGCCAAGGCAGGCTACTCCAAGTCAGGGAGAGGCCAGCCCGTGCTGGGCGCCAGGTGAGAGACTGGGAGAAGGAAGATCTGTCTCAAGGATGCCCCAGAAGTCGGCTGTAGAGGAAGGAAACCGGAAACACGCAGAGAAGCACAGATCAGAGCTCTGGGGCTACCGAGGGCAAGGACCAGCGTGGCCCTTATGCAGCAATCCTGCTCAGCCAGAACCCCCTACAACCTTTCAATACTGGGGACAGAACCTGAGGCCTTTACACTGAGCTACAGCCTCAGCCCTTTTTGGGGGGGGAGGGGTACTGGGGATTGAACTTGGGACCTTGCACTTGCAAGGCAGGCAAAGGAACCACTGAGCTAAATCCCCAGCACAGCCTCAGCCTTTTAAAAAAAATTTGTATTTTGAGACAAGGTCTTGCTAAGTTGCCCAGGCAAGGCTTGAACTTGCAATCCTCCTGCCTCAGCCTCCCAGAGTGCTGAGATTACAGGTGCACAGCCCCACGCCTGGCCTAAAAACGTCCATTTTTTTTTGGTACTGGGGATCGAACTCAGAACCTTTTGCGCTTGCTAGACACTTGCAGGGCGGAACCACTGAGCTAAATCCCCAGCCCAACGTCCATTATTAATAGTGAAGTAAGCTGGCCCACGTAGAAGTGAGGCTGTAATTGGAGTGGTTCTCAGTCCCTCATGGGGCCTGCCCAGAAATCTTGCCTCTGGTTTCTTCCATTCCTTCCCTCTCCACAGCATCCTGGGAGCCAACTGGCACTGTTTCCCACCCAGAGACACAGGAGGACCAGCCTGGCAGAGGGGAGTGTAGGCAGAGGGGAGTGACTGAAGCTGTGAGCAGCAGCAGGGCAAGCTCCAACAGTGTTCGTGACCAGCCAAGCCTGCAGCCACGTCCACTGCACTGAGGAGGAGGTGGCCTTACCCAGTGAGACCAGGAGCCCACAGTTCTCCAGCATCACCTCCTGGTACAAGGCCCTCTGAGCCAGGTCCAGCTGCCCCCACTCCTCTTGGGTGAAGGTCACGGCCACATCCTCGAAGGTCACAGGCACCTGGAGGGTCAAGCAGAGGTGTGAGAATTGGCCTCGGCTCCTGGAGGGGCTGTCTTACGTGGCTGGCTAAAAACGGCCCAGAGATAGCACAGCCCCGCTAGCACCACACTTCCTGAGAGCCATGCTCTGCGCTCAAGGGGAGGAGACGCTGCTTTGGACAGAACTCAGTAAATAAGAGTCCACTGGAGAATGAGAGAATGGGACAATGGTGGGCTATGAGGTGTGGACAGGGAGGGCTACAGCCCTCCCTGACACCAGAGCACTGAGGAAACAATGGCTTCAACAGCAACACCCAAGTCTCCCCACTCCAGCTAGGTGCCTGCTCTTCACTGAGGGCTTCACATTCTTGAAAGTGACTAAAAGACCCCAGCTCTGAAGTCAGATTCTTGGAGTCTAAACCCAAATTCCTGAAACTGGCACTCGATTGCCTTTCTAGCCTGACGCCACCTCACTTCTCTAAGCCTAGACTTCTGGATCGAAACAGTAACAGTTCCAACTTCCGCAATCACACTTGGGAGCTTTAAAGACAGGAGACTATGCCTAGCGTGGTTTGGGCATTTTCTTCTTTTATGTAATTTCCCCTGTGGTGCCATGGATTGAACTCAGGGCCTCACCAATGCTGGCGAGTGCTCTACACCAGAGCTACTACACCTTCAGCCCAGGGCATTTTTTATTCTCTCTCCATCATCATCGTAGACTGCCAAGTGGCTTGGGGCTGAAGGAGCTTCCTCAATTCACCTGGACTTACACATCTTACTGTGATAGGCAAGATCTGAACATAGACGGCTGTGGTCCAAGGTCTGACGGTATAGCCCTGGCACTCCAACACCAAAGTGAACCTGAGTTAGTAAGTGGTGAGGCATTTTCACTCGTTTTTGCCAAGTCCATTTCAGTCACCCGTGAACACGGACAGAGCGAAGCTTTCACCAGTGACGTCACAGGAGTGGATGATGACAGGACCAGGTTGTCGTCCCCATCGCCCTGGACTCTCCCCAGGGAAACCACAGAATGGGCCATTCACGGTTTTCCTGTGGCTGAGACAGCACGGGCTGGATCTCATCAGAGACCCAGCACCTTCGGGACAGCCCAAAGCCCGGGGCAAACCTGTGGGTCCCGCGCCCCGCTCGCGAAGGAGCAGGACGGAGCCCGGACCCACTCACCCGCGCGTGGTCGAGCAGCGCAGCCGCCGCCATCCCGGACCCCGCGAGCCGCCCTCGGGGTCCCCGAATTGTCCTCCTCCCGGCCGCCGTCCCGCGCGGAAATGGCGCACCGGTCCGGACGCCGCGGGGAACAGGCGCCTTACGGGGGGCTCGGGCCGCACCAAGGTGCTCCGGAGCTTACTAGCCTCCTCCCCAGCTCGGTACCCGCGAGGCGCCCGGGAAGGGCCACGGCCCCAAAGCGCCCTAACCAAACAGCCAGGGACCTCGGGGCCGAAGCAAATGGCGTTAGTGGGGAACCGCCCGGAAGCCCCGCCCTCCTGAACCGTCATGTGTCCGGAGGTCATGGGTACGCGAAGCAGGGCCTCCTGGGTACTGTAGTTTTCCGTCCTGCCGAACGCGGCAAGGAGCACCTTTCCCCTCAAGGTTCCCGCGGTCTGCAAGACGGAAAGGACCCAAAGTTGCCGGCCTTGCCCCACTGTGGGCGCACCTGCGGGTGGGGACAGCGAGGAGCAGAGGAGAGCCCGGACCTTCTTCGGGGAAGGAACTCGAGGCTCCTGCAAAGGCAGAACTGGCCCTCAGCGGATCCAGCAGCTTCTCTCTCCAGATCGCCTTCCCGGGTCCTCTTCTGGCAGACGACAAAAAAGGAGCCCAACGCCAGGTGGCGCACTCTGTTAAGTCCAGCACTCTAAGAGGCTGAGGCAGGCGGATCGCAAGTCCAAACCCAGCCTGGGCAACTTAGCGATTTAAGGAGACCTTGTCTCAAAATAAAAAATTTAAAAAGGGCTGATGCTGTAGCTCCGTGTGAAGGCCCTGGGTTCAAGCCCCAGCAACGCACACACACACGCTGTCTATCGAGGTCTTGAGGTCTCCCCAGCGTGTTGGCCTTGGCTGAATCGCGCTGCTTCCACAGGAGGCCAGCCAAACTGTGGGTTTGCCTTCACCTAAGGGGGACTCTGGAGTCCAGGAAGGGGGAGGTTAGGGCGTGGCCAGCTGGTTGGCAGGGGGCGTGGCCTGTCAATCAGTTATCAGGACACCTGCGATGCAGGGCATACGCAGAGGAGTTCCCGAGTTCTACGCCGGAAAACGACCAGAAAGTGCTGTTTTAAATTCTGGCGCGGGATCAAGCAGGTCTTTAGTAGAACAGCCTAGATCTGCCCTCAGCCTGAGAACACAAGACTGGCCGGCAACCTTGCGGCTGTGGCTCTCTTTCAGTGGCTGGCCCTCACCCCTTTCCCTACCTTTAACTCGTGTAAAACCGGGCCGGGGATTTAGCTCAGTGGCGCCGCCCCTGCCTCTCAAGCACAAGGTCCTGAGTTTGATTCCCGGTACAGAAAAAAAAAAAAAAAGTAAAACCTTAAAGGTAAGAAGGGACAAGAAAAGAAAGAGAGAATAGAAGGAAAAAAATGGAAACAACTCTTTTGTAGATAAGGAGGGAAGAGGAATCAAAGGGGAGGAACGGGAAAAAAAAGAAGCAAGATCTGTCATGTACAGGTACAAATCCCCTATGATGAATGTGATCGTTATGTATATCTAAAATGTATCAGTAAAATAAACAACAAAATGTGAAATCTTGCTACCTTTTTGTGCATGACTTGACCCATTCTTTGTTCAGGACAAGAACCTGGAAAGGCTTTCCGGAAAGAGCTTGAAGCATCCCAAGACCCCAGTAACACTTTTGTTGTTGGGTAATTCCTTTAGAAATGACTTACCAAAAAAAGTATTCCAGGTCCTTCTTGCCTCAAACAAAGAATTGGACAAGCCAAGCCAAAAACGGTGCCAAAAGTTTATTCCAAAGGTGAGGGGTAAAGGGTTGTGGGAAGAATAAAAGAAAAGGTAAAAGCAAAAATAGAAGTGCACCCTGCACAGGGCGGGCTACGGTGGGGAGTCGGTAGCGAGCTGCTCCTAGAGTGGGGTGTCCGTTCTGCAGTCCACGCCTCCCGCGAGCCCTAGAAGGTCTACATACACGTGCTGAGAATCGTCCGGGCTGCCCTATCTTGAAATTGGCAGGGCCCGCCCACTTCACCCAGCTTCGCCTCTCAGCGCCTCTATCACTCTGGGACCCAAGTTGGGAGTCTCCTTCCCGGAAATGCCAGGCTCAGGAAAGGAAGGCTTTACTCATGGCCAAAGAATGGAGAAGCAGAAGCTCTGCCGCAGACCAGCTTGTACACGCCAGGGCTTTCTTCGCAACAGATAGAGGATAGGAATAATGGAGCGACAGAGAGACTGGTAAGGGGAGGAACAGTCATCACACCTCTGGAGTGGCCAGAGCTTCCCGGAAATCGTCATCCTCCCTTCCCTCCTTTCACTGCCTGGTGTTTCCGGTGGTGGCAGGTGGGAGGCGGCTTTAGCTTTGAAGGCAAAGGAGAGAGGCTGTCTGGGCCAAGGCCGAGTTACCCCACGTAGTAGTTCCCAGAAAACCACTTCTCAGATGTTCAGAGCTGAGTAGAAACCTGGCCCAGGGGTTCAGGTAGGGAAGCCAGGACACAACATGAAGACAGAGGTGCTGCCTTTTCTTCTCATCCCAGTCACCCACGAGGTGTCTGGTAAAAGCACTGACTCTTCCCTTGCCTGCCTGGGGCTCGAGACATCTTAGCTGACAACAGACAACCAAAGCTTGCTACTCACTAGAAAGAGACATGAAAAATATAAAAAGGGAAGAAAAATTAATAGGCTTATTTTTGTTAATTTGTGTAGTACAGGAAAGATCCATGAGCTGTACTCTTGTCAGAAAATTCATAGGAGTTTAAAAATGGATGCTTACTTGTGATTCTTGCCTCCAGAAATTACCCTGTTTACATGTGTCTCACCCATTTGTCCTTGACCCTTGACTTCACATGCAGTTATATTTATAAACATTAGAGGTTTTCTATATATAATCAGGAATGGGATCATGACTGTGTTGTCTGGTAAAAATGTATTAAAACTCATTGCAGCCCGCTGTGGTGGTGCACACCTGTGATGCCAGCATTCTGGGAGGCAGAGGCAGGAGGATTGAAAGTTTGAATCCAGCATGGGTAACTTAGTGAGACCCTGTCTCAAAATAAAAAACAGAAAAAGAACTGGAAATGTAGCTCAGCCTGAAGACCCTGAGTTTGATCCCCAGTACAGAACAAACAAATGACAAATAAACACCCTTTGCATCTTGGAATGGAGACAGATCAGTGGAAGAGCACTTACCTAGGATGCACAAGGTCCTGGCTTCAATCCCCATGTCTGGGACAGGAAGAGGGGGGTGAATATAAAGTACTGCAAAGCACAGTAGCCAAACCAGTAAGTTACTGACATAAAAACAAACATGTAGACCAAAGGAACTGAACAGAAAGGTCATTTATAAATCCACTCATTTTTATAAATCCACTGAATTTTTTTTGTACCAGGAATTGAACTTGGGACCTTGCGCTTTCGAGACAGGCGGTGGAACCACTGAGCTAAATTCCTGGCCCCACTGATTTTTGACAAATGTGGCAAGAACACACAAAGAAGAAAGGATGGTCTCCTTAATATGGACATGGTGTTGAGGGATACCCACAGGAGCATATATTTGGACCTTTTCTTCAGCCTAAAACAAAAACAAGTTCAAAATGAATTAAATACATGAGCATCTAAATCATACTAATAAACTTAATTAATTTTAAAAAAGACTTGAAGCTGTAAAACAACTAGAAGAAAACAGGGGAAAGGGTTCTTTTTTCTCTTTTTTTTCAGTACATGAAATTGAGCCCAGGGCCTTCAGATAGAACTTCATACCCAGGCCTTTTTATTTGCTGAGACTGAATCTCGCTAAGTCACTAAGTTGCCCAGGCTGGTCTTGAACTTGCAATCCTCCTGCCTCAGCCCTGAGAAAAGATTCTTGACATTGGTCCAGGCAATAGTTTTTCAGACATGACACCAAAAGTTCAGCCTACCAAAGCAGAAACAGACAAGTGGTGTTGGATCAGACCAGTAAGCTTCTGTACAGCAAAGGAGAGAAAGTGAAAGAGCAACCTACAGGATTAGAAAAAATATTTGCAATTTATATATTACATACCAAATTAATATCTAAAAAATAAGGAACTCCTATTGCTCAACAGCAACAAAGCAAAACAGGCCAACGTGTACATGAAAATGTGTTTAAGACTCCGTTTTTTTGGTTTTGTTTTGTCTTGTTTGTTTGTTTGTTTTGAGACAAGGTTTTGCTGTATAGGCCAGGCTGGCCTTGAACTCGCCATGGAGCCCAGGCTGGCCTCCAACTTGTGGGTCCTCCTGCCTCAGCCTCCTGAGTACTAGGACTTCTGGCGTGTGCCACTGTGCCTGGCTGTTTTTAATGCTTTTAATTACCAGGAAAATGCAAATCAAAATCAGTTCTGGAGATGTAACTAAAAGTCCTGAGTTCAGTTAATACAGTTACCGCTGCACTGACTTGCAGGCTGTGGATGCCCGGGCCCCAGGAGTAGCCTCTCTCCCAGTGGCTGCCCCTCCCTAGGCTGCGTCCTGTGCACCTCACCCTGGAGCAATTTGGGGCGCGGGGCAGGGGCGTCACTGCTGGGGCTGCATCTTGCCACCCTCGGGGTCCTCATCTGTGAAACGGATGTCAGATTGGCTCAGAGGCTGCAGGGGCCCAAGGGACTGTAGACCACGTGTTTATCGCCACATCCGAGGCGCAGGACCCCGACCCTGATGCAAGTCGGCATGCCCTGGCCCTCGTCGCCTTCCCTGCTGTAAAGTGAGCCGTGCATGGTGCAAAGCCAAATCCAGAACTGAATTCAGTGTGCTGAGAAACGTACCTCATTATAAACGCACAGCTACTCATTCACTATGTTACGCCGATTCATGTCAAATCTCCATGTATTTTTATATTTAATACGTAATTTACAAATAGAGTATATAATTCATTATATGATTTAATTATATGACTATTATAACTCGTAAACATTAAATTTACAAACCACATAGAGATGATGGACCCTGGATCTGTACTCTTATCTTCTCAGTTTTTCGTGAATCTTTGCAGGACCCAGAGTTTACATTCCTGGGGAAGTTGCTGCAGGTTCGTATCCCACCTCATCCCTTCTGCTGTCCCCTCCCACGTCCTGCTCCCTCGGGGCTGGGCGGGCAGAGTCCCCTCCTCTGCTGCTGTGGGGAGTCAACTCCACAGATCCTTCGCTGAGCCGGGTGTGGACGGTGGGGACAGTGCGTGAGGATCACTGAATTGATGTCAGCCCCGAAACATGGCTAGAGGGCTGGAACAGAGCCAGGGATGGTTTGCGAAGAGATGTCCATTTGGGCAACAGTAGTTTGGGATGGACATCAGCACAGTTTGTGTCCAAGGGCGCCTTCTCTGTCCCCACTCAAAGGGGTGTGTTTAGATCTTGGGGTGCAGCTTGATGGCTGGGGGTGCCCCTGCTGACCCAGGCGGACTTCCTGCCCCACACCCGTGCCGGGGCTCAGCCTCCATCTCCACGCCCTGGAGGCATCGCTCCGGCTCTCTGCAGCCCCGCCCAGCCCAGTGCCCACAGCATGCCGGGTCAGCCCTGCTGCCCGGGCCTCCCCAGCTGGCCCCCTCCGCCGCGCTGTGTCGGCTGCTCAGCCCACCCTCCTTGCCTGGCCTCGCCTCTGCTCTCACTTTCTGCAGCGCCGAGCCCCTCGCCTCCCTCGGCAGTCAGTCTGTCTCCAGGCGTGGCGATGTGGCCTGGCTCTTGAATGTCCCCCGCACCTGGCGTGTCTGGAGCCGGCCGGGGGGGTGACTGGGTCTGGGGCCGCTGTGCTGGCAAGGGGATTGTGGGGATTATGGGGTGAATCGTGGTGCCTGCCAAGAGGAGGGGCAGACAGCTCCTGCCTCCTCCAGCTGCTCCCGGCCTTCTGGGGCCACAGGGGGGCTTTACACAGATGCCACTTGGCAGGGCAGTGACTGCGGTGTCCACACCGACCTGGCCACTGCGAGACCACAGCCTACCATGAGCCCAGGATTGGCTGGGAGCTGCACCGTAACCCGCACAGCAGCAGGTCTGAGCCTCGTGGTCAGGGATGCCAGGGTCACAGAGGGAAAGTTCGGCTGAGGGGCCCAGGCCAATTAAAGAAACCAGGGTGCAAAATCCTGGGTCTGGTTCAGGGCCAGGAAGAAAATGCTACCCAGTAAATTCTTGGAATAACTGGTGTGTAAACACGGGCTGTCCAGCAGTAATTATGATGTAACAGTGATACATTTATCAAACTGAAGCTGAGCACTTAGGAAGGCTGAGCCAGGAGGATTGCAATCTTAAGTCCCACTTGGACAACTTAGTGAGAACCTGTGTGAAATTTAAAAATAAAAAGGACTGGGAATATAGGTCTGTGGTACAGCACCATGGGTTTGAGCCTTAGTACTACAAAGAAGTGTTTTCTTCTTAAATTTAATAACTGTACTGTGCCTCTAAATGAGAATGTCCTTATTTTTAGAAAGTCCATACTGGGTGTCTTGCCAAAAGAATTAAAAGCATCATACCACAGCGATGTATGCACACCGATGTCTACAGCAGCAGTGTGTAATAGCTAAATCTTGGAAACAGACCAAGTGCCCATCAAGCAAGGAATAGATAAAGAAGATGTGGTTTTTAAAACATATATATAATGGAATATTACTCTGCCGTAAAGAAGGATAAGCTGAAGACATTTCTAGCTAAATGGATACACCTTGAGACCATATTAAGTGAGATAAATTGGACACACATGTTTAAATACCACAGTTTCCCTGGTGTTGATAGAGAAAATTTAAACTATAGGTTAGTTATTAAGGTAGCTGAAGTAGAATAAGTAGTGCATTCCTTTAAGATTTACCTTTCCCATAACTCATATTGTTTAAGGTGATGGCTAACTGAAACTTTGACCTATAACCTAGCTGTAGATAACATTGAACCTGGAGAAAAACAAAGTAGAAATGTTTGGGTAGTTTACAATGTATGTCTTTTAGGCGCCATCTATTTGTTATATGTCTGTGACTATAACCATTAACAGGAACTAGTTGTAAAAGGGAACTAGAAATTTTACTAAGACCACCAGGAATGAGGTAAAGGCTAAAAGAAGATATAAAAGGAAATGTTAAAACAAAGAATGGGGCAGACATTGATCAGATGAGTTTCTGGTGTTCCCACTCGCTTGCAAGTAAAGGTTTTGTTTTTTTACCCAAATTCTGTGTCCCCGTGCATTTCTTTCCACGATTCCGGAACAGTGTGAGAAACTGAAAGGGTAAATAAGGACAAAAATGTATAATGGATGTTGGGAAATGGGAAGAAAATCTTCAAATGAGAAGGGGAACAAAGGAAGGGGAGGGAAAGGAAGGAAGGGACAAGAAAAAAAAAGAATAGAAGGAAAAATGGAAAAAAGCTTTTGTATATAATGAGGGGAGGAGGAGTCAAAGGGTCCAAGGGGAATGGGAAAAGAAGAAGCAAGATCTATCATGTACAGGTGCAAATTCCCAATGATGAATGTGATCGTTATGTATATCTAAAATGGGCCAATACAATTAATTTTAAAAAATCTACACTGTAATATTTTGGGGCAAAGATGAGTGATACCTGCAATTTACATTAAGGAGATGGGGCGGGGGGGGGGCCTCAAATACGGCAAAATGATGTCACGTGGTGATTAGGGTGAAAGTTAAGTTGAACTCCCTCCCTCCCTCCGTCCTCCTTTACACTTATTTGTAAGAGCCAGGGTGGAACCTGGGTGTGCAGTAGGCCAAGCCTGAGGCCCAGACTCCCGCACGGACTCTGATAAACGGGGTCTCCTGCTCTCAGGACCCAATGTGCTTGGGGCCCAAGCTGCTTCCTGAAAATCCCGCCTGATGGTGGGCAGCAGGCGTGGAGGGGCCGGCGGGAAAGGGTGGGCAGCACCGCGGACCCCACCGAGGCCTCCACGCACCTGTCCAGTTCACTGGATTTCTGATTTGTCACGAGAAACCGGAAATTCTTATTTCTGCGGTTTGGATCCTGCTCCGCGTGCTTGCACCATGGCGGCGGAGACTGGAGGGGCCTGTGCGGCGGCCGTGCCCTGCAGGACTCGGTGCGGCACGGTGATCCCTGGCAGCGGGCGGGCCGCGTGGGGGTCTCCGCGGCATCCGCCCTAGGTTAGGGTCCTTGTGTGTGCGCTCCTCGGAGGGTCGCGGCAGCTCGCGGAGTCCTGGGCGCCATCCCTGTTGTGCCAATCGAGCCGGTAAACCACCAAACACTGGGATCAACGACAAAGTTAAACTGAAAGCTGTTTATTCACGCGCATGGACTCCACTCCCTAAGCGAAGTGAGGCCCCGAGTCCTGGAACAGCACAGTTTATATAGGGTGTCATAGCAGCATAGCTTTTATAGGTGTTATTTTAGGAAGAGAAGTTCAAGGGGAGGTTAACATGTTTTTGACTAGTTGCAAAAGTATTTTCCCAACTCAGCTATCTCGCTGTGTCAGGTTAGGGCAATGTACAGTAAAGGGAGGCACCAGGCACTATCTCTTTCCGAGAAGCGATGAAGCAAGTTTACTGTGGAGAGCGGTGTTAGCCAAAGAGGCTCCATTTTGAATCTTACCCTCCGTTGTACAGAGCAAGGAGACGATGTTATGAGGAGCCGAGTCCTTGCCTAATTAGATTGACCTGGAACGTGATGAACGGTCTGTAACCCCGAGAAACAAGGAAGCCCATGAGGGTGGGGAATTCCCAAAGAACTAGAAAACAAGGAAGCAGGTGTCTCTGGATAAGGGTCATGATTAACAACCAAACTCACCTGCTGCACAAGAGAGGAGAAAAATAAACTTGGGCGCTCGGTCTCTGGGAGCCCTCCCGACTCTATCTCTTTGTCTATCTTTTTCTCCATCCTCACTCCCCCATTCAGGTGCTGTTCGACAAGTGACGGCGGGCTCCGTCAGTTTACAAAAGCAGAACAAGCAGTTATGCATGAGGGGAGTTCATCTACAGGCCAAGATGGCGTTCCTTGGGTTTATTTTGGGCTCACAGTCCCCACGTCAGAGCTGGGGAAGCTGAGCTGCGGCAGCTAAGGAACTGACCCGAGGCCGCGCTGTTGCTGGGGAAACCAGGACTCAGGCGTGGGTGCGCGCCGCTGCGGTGCTCGTGAGCTCAGGGCCTTCGCTCGGATTTACGCCCCAGCTCTTCCTCACCTTTTGTTTTCAGACAGGGTCTTGCTAAGTCGTCCAGGCTGGGCTCAAACTTGCGATCCTCCTGTCTCAGCCTTCCAGAAGGCTGGGATGCCAGGCTGGCTCCTGTCGGTGCTTTTAAGTACACTGATGTGCCCTCTTCGCGTGGTTGGAGACCGGAAGCTGCATAAAAATGGGTGCAAAAATTACTATTGCGTTAAAAAATGGAGCATCTGGTATGATTCATTAGTGAGTGATTCGCCACAGTGCGGGACGCTCCACCTGCCTGCTCAGGGCTTGCCAGGCCCCGCCAGTGCCCGTGTGGGGCAGAGGGGCCGAGCCCGGTGTCTCAGGCTGGGGCTCAGGGCTGGGAGTCCCGCCGGCCTCACCGTGGGGCCCCACGCGGCTTGGGGGAGCTCGGAATCGGGCCAGGAGCTCCTGGAAATGCGCCCCACGCACAGGAAGGGCTCGGGCCGCAGCCGCTGCCTGTCAGGGACCCTGTGACCCCGCTGCAGTCACCAGAGACACCTGGCCGCACACAGAGCCCCTTGGCTTCCTGCCCCGTTGGCCTCGCCCCCTTGCCCGAGTGAGGCCCGGTCGTGCTCAGCGAGTGAACTGCGAGGCTGGGAGGGGAGTTAGGCCCGGGTCTGTCACCTGCCTGCGGCCCGAACCCCTGCCCGGACCTGTGCCCCGCGAGCCCGGGCCGCTCCACCTCTCTGTGCCTCCTTCCTGGGCTGCAAACTGGGGACGATAACGCGTCCTCCCCTTAGGTCCCCCCGAGGCCCGCACGGGATGGAGGGAACCCTCAAGGACCCGGGGAGCCCACAGGATTCGCCCTGAAGAACATCACCTTCCAAACGCGGATTCTCAGCCGAGGGCCCGGGACCTTTGGCGGTGTCACAGTTAGAGGCGGAGGACATTTGGGGGGGGCAGGGGCGGCCACACCCCGCGAACGCTCAGGGCAGCTGTGCCCCCAGGTACACGGCTGGAAACTCCGGGACTGCGTGCCTTCGAAGGAGGCGATCGCCCCGCCCTCTGCTCCTCCCAGCCTCTGCCCCGCTGTTACCTCCGTGCAAGTCAGCCAAGCCAGCAGCCCAGGCCAGGGAGAAATGAAGAAATAGAACGGGCCATTAAAACATCTCCTAGGGGCTACACTAAGACGGCAAGAAAAGGAGCAGGCGGAACTGCTTTTAAGACTGTGTCTCGGCC
Source organism: Heterocephalus glaber (assembly GCF_000247695.1). The sequence goes on from NW_004624832.1 coordinate 1,134,564, forward strand.
GGGCGCGGTGGTGCAGCCTGTAACCTCAGCAGTCGAGAGGCTGAAGCAGGAGGATTGCCGCAAGCTCAAGGCCAGCCCGGACTACACAGCGAGACCCTGTCTCAAAAGACCAACTAAGAAAAAAAAGACTGTAACTTATTTAACCCAGTATATTCAGAATACCATAGAATCAATATAAAACATTGCTAATAGACAGGTTACAGGTTTTTCCACAGCCGTTTTTTGTTTGTTTGTTTTGTTACCAGGGATCGAACTCGGGACCTTGTGGTTTCGAGGCAGGCAGTGGAACCACTGAGCTCAATCCCAGCCCTTCCACAGCCTTTTTTATTGGCACAGGTTTGCAGTACATAATGAGCACATTCATAACACATCTTAATTCTTTTATGCTCCCCTTCCCCTCCCCTCTGCCAACCTTTCTTCCTCTCTGCATTTGGAGAAACTATTTTTTCCTTGAACTCTTTTTTTCTTTAAATCCCTTTCTCTTCCTTCCCTCCCCCTCCCTCATCTCTTGTTCCCTTTTCCATTTTAAAAAGTTCTTGCTTGCTAATATCTGTCCTCCATTTTGCTCTTTATTTATACTTACAGTTTCTCACAATGTAATGAACTTGTTTGTCTGGTTTTGAGATGCATCCATTTACCTAAAAATGCCGCAAGGGTGTCCTTCTTCATGGCAGAGTAGTACTCTATTGTATATAAACGCTGTAGCGCATTTCTCTATTCGTTTATCAGTCCATGGGCAAGATTTAGCTACTATAAATTGTGCTGCTATAAACGTGGCGTGCATACGGTGATGACTTTGACTCTCTTGGGAAGACACCTAGAAGAGGAGTAACTGGGTTAAATGGAACTCAGTTTTTGAAGAACCTTCACACTGATTTACACTCCCCCCAGCGGTGGAGAAGGCTGGGGACCCGGCGCGGGCTTTGCTCCCGGACAGCCCCACGCGCTCCCGGGGCCCAGGGCTGCCCCGCGGGGCTCGGAGCACTGCAGCCGGTGGCCAGTAGAGGGCGCACATGGAGTTACTCTAGACCCGCACAACTGGACAGAAGGGGGGGAGACAGACAGGCCGCGGCCTTGGACCCGGCCCCTCCCCGGGGGCGGACCGGAGGACGCCTGGGGTCTCCGCTCACGTGGGTGTCTCACCACTGGGAGAGGGAAGCGGACTTCCTGCTGGAGGACTTGGCTGCGAACCGCTGCCCTCTGCCGGCCGTCCGGACCACCGGCCCAGCTGCGTCCAGCCCTCTGCCTGGATTTCCGCACGGCCTCTTGGGCCTCCAGACCAAGCCATGCTCCTTGGGCGTGGACGCAGGCCTGGCCAGCACCTCCCGCCCTCCCCGATGTCCACGGGGGGCTCCCTGCTGCCCCAGGGGGACCCAAGCTCTGGTTGTCCGAGCCCTCCCGCCTCAGCTCACCCTGGCTCGCACCCCCGGCCTCGGGCCGCTCTGGGTCTCTCCCGGGTCCGACTGGATCCCAGCAGGACAGGGCGCGTCTGAATGGAGATGCCGACTTCATAGAAGTGACTGAGATGAGAGAAGCCGCTAGGTTGGGCCTTGAGGCGTCGCTTCCTGCCTGTGCCCCTGGGAATCCGGGGCTGCCCAGTGAGGACCTGGGGAGAAGGTGGCGTCCACATCCGGGGGGCGGCCGCGGGACAGTCCCTGCCCTCGGCGCTCCTCCTACTGCGGCCGCAGGGGAGCTGGCCCGTGGCTCACGGGAACGCCCTGTTCCGCACGGCGCCTTCCCAATCCCCCACGCCCCCCTCTCCTCCCCGTGCTGGGCATCAGCAGCGTCCGCGCGCCGACTCAGCGGAACCACCGACGTGCCATGCCTCTCACAGGGAGAGCAAGGCACGGGGCAGCTAAACGCTTCCTGTGTGGGCCCGAATGCCAGGCTGGAGCAGACCAGGACTTTGAGCACAGAGAGGTCGGTCAGGCCTGCATCCCAGGTGGGGTCAGGACCTCGCTGGTGGCCTGGCCCCAAGTCCTCGCTCGGCCCATTGGGACGCACGGTCACCCTGTCTGAAGGCGAGGAGTCTCCCTCCTCGGACGCTGCTGCCTCCCTGGTGTCCCTAGAGCCCTGCCTGGCACATGGGAATCACCAACAGGACAAGACCAAGAGGCTGAACGGCCCGCTCCAGGCCAGGTGCTTTGCCATGGTCACTAACCTGCCACGCGATCACAAGAGCTCAGTGGTTTCCACGGTTCCTGAGGTACAGGGGAGGCGCCCATGTCTGGAGAGTTAAGCAGATTTCCTGAGAGCCCAAAGCTAGTAACCTGTGGAGCCAGGCTCAAGCCTAGAAGCCTGGTCCTGGAAAACTTACTTGGAACCTCTCTCTCTCTCATTAACATGCTTGGGAGGAATAAAAAAGCACTCATCAAAATCCAGGTGGGTCTGGTTCTGCTGACTGCCACAGCTGAGCTAAACGTAGAAGCGAGACTCTTGCTTTCTGGACTGGTGTAGTGGACATGGCCCGGGGGCGGGATCCCAGGGAGGCTGAGTCACTCTCGGGCCGGCCCTGCCTTTCTCCGCTGCAGTCACTTGGCATCACCACCCTGGCCCCGATCTCCATCTCCCATTCTGTTGGGCAGAGGCAATCTGAGGCCCCCTGAGGATGGGATCAGAGAGAGCCCCAGGGAGCTGACATCCCCAGGGGGTTAGAAATTCCAGTCCTCAGGCTCAGGAGACGCAGGTCTGCTGAGAGAAGGCACAGCCGAAGGCCTCGGGATGACCCAGGACAGGCTTGAGTCCGCGGCGCTCTGAGCAAGGCACTTACTCTCACTTGTTCAGCAGAACCCTCTGCGTTTGGCCTTTGATAGAAGGCCACTTGAATTCATACAGGCTCCCTATGAATCAAGTTCTGTCAGTGAAACTCAAAATTCCGGCCAAGAACAAGGTTTAGCACCCATTGCAGGGCCAAGCTTCTGTGCTCTGAGCTTCGACCGACAGTGAGCTTGAAAATGCCAGAAATGAAGAATTAACTGTAAATCTGTTTTATTTCAGATTCCAAAGTCTCAGCTACTCCACTACTAAGGCATTTGACCATCGTGATAAATGGGTTAGCGGGAGAAAACTTAGGGGATGTTCAGGGCAGACAGTTTGGTCTGAATAGGGCAGGTCCTGGCCTCGGGAACTCAGCTCAGAGGCAGCATGGGGACTGCTGCCTTGCAGGCGGAGGCAGACGAGCAACACCAGTGCCTGTGCAGCCTTACGCCACCATCAGGCAGAAGCAGGAACACTAGACTCTCATCCGGAGCCATCCGGGAGGGGGTTAAGAAGTCTTCCTAAGGCTGTTTCTTTGTTTCTGATGCTGGGGCCTGAGGTGCACAGGACAGGGAGTCAGGGAAGGAAGCTGGGTGTGGAGTGCAGGGAGCACGGGGCAGCTGGAGCCCCACCAGAATGGCCTGAGGCTCGTGTCCACTTGTGTCGCCATTCACCTGAGTGACCAGAGTGTCCCGCAGAAGCTGGGGCGCTGCAACCACACGCCTGAGAAGTGCGAGTGCGAGAACTAAAGTGGGAGCCAGGGGGAGGGGGAGGAGCAACTGCAGGCCCAGCAGCGCTTCAGCCAAGAGGGGGCTTCGGGGACCCACAGCAGTGCAAATGCTACCTTACAGTGACACTGGCGCTAAGGGAGAAGGAGGCCTGGGGACAAGGGAGGGAGAGGGGTAGCTGAGGAAACTCTTCTGGCAGGATGTGGCTCCTAATAGTGCTAAAAGACAAAATTACAAGTCCTCTTTCACAAATCCTAAGGGGCTTTATTTGCAACTAGGGCAGCAGCACAGACCATAAAACAGAGGTGGTGTTTCCAGGTTCAGAAGACTCTGCCCTGCTGCTGGGGCAGGTTGCATTTAGAGCTAGAGAAAGAGAAGTGATGTGAGAAACGGAAGTGACGTAGAGAAACGGAAGTGAGGTCAGACAGCCCTGACTGGCTACAGCGCGTTGTGCGTGGTTTGAAGCGTTGGCGGCGTTTGATTGTTGAGGCTCTTCTGTTTGTTCCCGGGTAGGTTGCACGTCAAGTTAGGGTACAGTTTGGAGACAACTTTAGGGGAAACTTAGCGTGTGTACAGGGCCTTCTTGGACCCAAACTTCGTGCTCCTGGAACTCTGCGGAGGAGTAGAAGGAGTCAGAGGTCGGTGTCTGTTTGGGAGATGGGTCCCCCTGGCCCTGTGGTCCGGCCTGTCCCCGTGCCCGATTCGGAGGGCTGGGGCTCCCCCGGGAGTGGCTCGAGGCTCTTCATGGCCCCTAGTCTGTTCAGGAAAGACGCTGAAACACGAGAAGAGGGCCTCACACCCGGGATGCACCGCCTCGGATAGCGCCATGCCCCGCTGAGCTGCGTCACGCACCGCTGGGAGGGCGAGCACAGCGGCGCTGTTTTGCGGGCTTTCGTGGATCCAAGCTTCTCAGGGATGCTGTTCTCCATCCCAGGGACCACTTTTCACCCTCGAGGCCACAGGAATCTTTCTAAATTGCAGATCTGCGCACCTCATCTTCCTATTTGGGGCCTCACCGCCCTCTGGAAAAGCCTGAAAGAAGCAGCTCTTGCTCAGCTCCCACCACAGCCACTGCGGGTGTTTGTCAGTTACAAGCGAAGAAAATGGGACACTGATATAGCCCGTGATTATGTCTTTGATCTTCCCCTTCTGCAGGTGCGTTTACTTCGGAGCCAAATGCGATGTCTCAGAAATCATCAGCCGATTCTTCCGAGCAAACCTCGGGAGGGGACTTGCACACAGCAATTCCCTAAGCAGCACACTGGAAATGCACACAGCTTCGTGCAGTCGGTATTTGGTGCTCTGTTTCTTTGGGTTCGTCCATACTGTCTGCATTGCGATTCTCTGGGGATTCGAAAGACGATGGAAGTGCCCCCTTCTTTTGAAGCAAACACAGTCTACAGTGTGAACTCAAAGGTGACAGCTCCGGGGCAAACGTGCCCAAGCCCAAGCCATTTGTCATTCCCATTCTCCCTGCTGATGTCCTCAGGGACCAGGGTGGTGGCAGCTGCTGCCAACGCTGGCCAAGGGGCTGCTGTGGCCAGAGGAAGCTGTGCCCGGGCCCAGCGTGTGGCTCTGGATGGCTCTGTGATGAGACAGCTGTAGGGTCCCGGGGTGACCCTGCTTCCCCTCCAGCCTCCTCGTGGCCACCATCCCACCACACGATGGCCTCCCAGCACTCACAGGGTGTCCTGAAGTGGAAGGATGGGCCTCCACTGACTTGTGGACAGAGAACCCCAAGGATTCTGGTGTTCCCTCCAAAGAGCAGGGTGTTTTAGTGAAACACGAAGGAAACAAACGCAAACCCACAGGACCCTGGTATCAAGCATGGTGCTGGGGCCTTGAAGGACAGATTCCTTCCAGCCTCTCCCAGCCTTGGCCTCTGACCCCTCACCCTCTTGCCCTGAGTCCTGTGTGGGTCATGCTAGAAACACGTGCGGGATTTGTGCAGGGCGCTGCCCAGGGTAGGGTTGGTGCCCACCTCTCGGGCTCTCCACAGCCCAGATCAGGAAATGGAGCAAGGCACCTCGGTGAACAGAGAGGCGAGTGCCTCGGAGTGTGTGCAGTCACCTGGCAATGCTTCTCATCACCCTCAGGGTCTGCAGCCAACCTCAAGCTCAGATCAGAAATATTAGAGCTAGCTGGGCATGTGGTGCATGCCCATGATCCCAGCACTCAGGAGGCTGAGGCAGGAGGATGGCCACAAATTGGAGGCCAGCCTGGGCTACATAGTGAGATCCTGTCTAAAAAAGAAAAATTAGAGCTGAGTATGGTGGTGCACACCCCTTACCCCAGCCATCTTGGAGGCTGAGGCAGGAGAGTTGGAGTTCAACTCCAACCTGAGCAACTTAGCAGCTCTGAGACAAAAGGATTAAGGTTGTAGCTCAGTGCAAAGATCCTGGGTTCAGTGCCCATTACTGTAAAACGGAGAAAGCTCACATTCTATACCAAATACCTTTTTCTTATCATTATGCTTTTAACAGTACAGTATGACAACTGTTTACACAATACTGACATGGCATTAGGCATTATAAATAGCCTGACCACACCTGCCTCTAAAGCGCAAGGTCCTGCCTGGGGGGTTTAGCTCAGTGGTTCCAGCACCTGCTTTGCAAGCACAAGGTCCCAAGTTCGATCCCTGGTACCAAAAAAAAAAAAGCACAAGGTCCTGAGTTCAATTCCCGGTACCCAAAAATAAATAAATGAATAAATAAATAAATAACCTAGACAAGGTTTAAAGTACACAAGAGGATTGCCTGGGTTATGTGTGAACATGGCACCATTGTATAACAAGGGACAGGAGCACCCAGGGTTTTTGGTTTTGTTTTGATTTTTAGGTTTTTTTGAGACAGAGTCTCACTACTATGTAACCAAGCTGGCCTCAAACTCATAGCAGTCCTCCTGCCTCAGCCTCCTGAGTGCTGGGATCACTGGTGTGTGCCACGTCGCTTGACTTATTTTTACCTTTTAAAAAAGGTAACAGTGTATTTGCATGCTAACAGGAGAGAAGGGCTAATGTAGGAATAAATGTCCCCTCTTAGCTGCTTGCTTTTTCTTCTCCTGGTGAAGTCTCCAGTGTCCCGGAGCTGTCCTGAGGGAGGGAGCACCTGTGGTGCTTGTTTCTGAACGAACTACTCTTCACTGTTAGTAGCAAATCACAGCGCTGCAGTCAAGACCTGGCACTAGCACCTCCAGGATTTGGGGATCACGCTTCAGGTCCTGTTTCCATGGCAACAGCCAGAGCTGCTGGTAGGGGAAGAGACAAAAATACCAGACAATGACCCAGTAGGGTCAGGAAGGAGCGGATGAGGCCTGGCCTGAGGCGAGGGCCCTGGCATTGCTTTCCAGTGCACCTTACCCAGGTCTTTAACGGGACTCCCAGGGCTGTGCTCTGCCCTGCAGGCCCAGAAGTCAGTTTCCACAACCGTGTCAGCGACAGGCCGTGGCCATGGCTATGTCCCCCTTCAAGTCCCTCAGCTTGGAGATCCAGACTAACACCTTCCCCTGCCCCTCCTGGTGGTTTGGGAGCAGAGTGTGAAGTCACTTACCCACCTAGCCAGAGGTGACGGGGACACTGTGCCTTGGGGGTCAATGGAGAACACAGGGCCTGTCCACACCGTGAACTTCATCCAGCATCAAGGAGAAGTTCTGAGTGCTGTGACACAGCGAACCTGAGGATCTTATGCTACGCACTCGCAGGACCAATCCTGTCTCTCGCTCTGATTACCATGTGGATTGAGCCTATTTGCACTGAGCTACATCCCCAGCCCTTTTATTTTTTTACCTTCAGACAGTCACTAAATCACCCAGCCTGGGCTCCAATTTGGGATCCTCCTGCCCCAGCTTCCCAGTGCTGGGATTACAGGTGTTCACCAGCACATTTGGTTCACAATTAAAATGTTTTAAGAAAAGAGAAAGCAATTTGACTCTTCACAGTAGAAGGGAAATATCCAAACCAAACTGGGTTGGTGGGAAGGAAGGTGGCTTGGTGAAGACAGGGCAGGGACGAACGAAATCTTAACCAGTGAAGGATGACTCAAATGAACAGTGGCTGCCCAGGCAATGAACGTGCAAAGCCCAGCAGAGAAGTTGTTATAGAAAGGTCAGGGCAGTGCTGTCTGTGGGGCAGTGGGGAGAGGGGTCCCTGAGAGCTTGTCCTTAGCTGGGGACAGCCACCAGTCACTCCACACTAGCCAACTTTATGCACAGGTTTCTGCGTTTTGTATTGCATAATAGATGCGTGGAAAATTTCTACAGTGTGAACAATCACTTGCTGAAAGGAAGACAGCTGGTGACATCTGAAAGGAGACCAGAAGGTGGTGACTCACTGCTGTGTGGAAGACGGTGCTGGACGGGTGAGGGGCTCCAAGCGGTGGGCACTCAGCGAGGCCTGGCTTGGCACAGTTTCACCTCCAGGATCACAGGAGCAGATCACCAGCCAGAGCCACTCACCAATTCCCCCGAGAGTGTTTTGTGCTGGGTGTTGAGGCGCTGACATTTATCATGTAAATGTCAGAGCTTTCGGGAGGAATGCTGGTAGCATCAGGTCAGATGGCAATGACAGGGCGGAAACGCGTCTGCTCCACACCGGGAAGGAGGTGGCTGCTTCACCAAACAGTAGATTGTCTTCCGAGACTGAGTGAGTTTTCATCAGGATGTTCCAGGCCAAGATTCACATCTGTCCTAGGCCATTTCAAAACAGGATGCTGTGGGCCCTGAACTGTCACAGCCTTGAGCTAATTATGGCTTGCAAAGGGGGGTGAGGAGCTTCCAATACAGTTGTGACCCACAGGTCCTGAAATGACCTGCACTGATGGTCTCAAATGCACACACCCTGCTTGCCTTAGGCTGGCATCTCTCTACACAGCTGTACTGGACCTAAACTTTCAGCATGCTATTCCTAGCGGCAGAATTTGTAACAAGAGAATGGGCACACTAAATGTCCATCCACATTTGACAGGTTAAATAAATTGTGATGCATCTACGCAGTGGCATATTGCATAGTAATGAAGAGGAATGAAGTAAATCTGTACTGCCACGGAGAGATCACTAAGATAGGACATTGTGTGGAACAAAGAGTACAATGCAAAGCTTAAGTAGAGCAGCAAGATTTCTTGTGACGAGGCTCAAATATGAAGCATGCTTGTTTTGTACATATGGAATCTGTGAGATACAGGCATATTCTGTAAAATGAATGGCTCTTAGCAGGCAAGCAGTGGCTGTAGAGGACCTGTCCTCTTGTGTCACCAACTCCCCATCACCATATAAATCATCACCCAGAACACCCAATGTTCTCACAGTGTCTTCCCCCTTCTGACCTGGAGGGTATGGATGTCAATTGTTCACACCACAGAGTAGCTTTCCCTGTCACAGAACTGTAGCTCAGCACAATGATTTTGGTGGCATAGCTGTTGCTTTCTGTGGTAGGTGTTGTCTGACTTACCTGGTTCCCTGTTGGTAAACATTTCTGTACAAGTCTATTCACAGACATAGGCTCTCACTGCATTTTAGTCTTTCTTTGTTTAGAGATGAGCCCTTGCTGTGCTGCCCAGGCTGACCTCAAACTTGGGATTCTCCTGCCTCAGCCACGCAGTAACTGGGGCTACAGGTGTCCACCACCACACCTGCTTTATCATAAATCTTAAAAATCAGTTTAAATCTCCTGCTTTTTTTGGGGGGGGGTACCGGGGATCGAACTTGGGTCCTTGGGCTTGCACAGCAGGCAACAAAACCACTGAGCTAAATCCCGGGCTCCTGCTTTATTTTTGTTTTTCTTAAGAATTTTTAAAACCAACTAGTTCCTTTGTCATTCTATGCAAATTCTAGAACCAGAGTGTCAATTCCTACCAAAAAATGGGGCAGGGATTTTGGCGCTGAGATTATAAAACTAACCTTGGATGGAAAGGCAACCCTAACAACTGCCAAATCTTTCAAACCATAATGTCATGTTTCTCTCTACTTATTAGGTCTTATGTAATTTCTCTCATCAGTGTTTTCTGGTTTTGTCCCATTTGGTTAAATAGAGGTCTTTCATGTCTTTTGTTAGATTTGCACTGGGGATCACATATTGTTAGATACTAATATAAAATGTATTTTGAAAAGTTCATTTTCCATTCTGTTATTGATTACTTTCTAAATTTTACTTGTTTTCTCCCATGGATTAGAACTTTAAAGCATTTTATTGTCTTCATTTTTTTGTTTCTGGACCCTGTTCTAGTAAGTTGGAATTCCTTAATGCATATATCATATAAATACTACTAGCCCCTTTGATTATGGTGACATAAAATAGAAAGCTGATTTTATCATATTGTGGGACTGTGTGATTCAAAAGTTAATTACTCCCCTAGATTCTGTTGCAAATTTGATGGTTGGAGTGTGTTTGCCTCAGGACAATGGACAATCAGTAATAGGGCAAGGTTACTCAGCCATCTATTTGCCCTAAATCCAAATGTCCCGGGGCCCAGTATCTATAGGACAATCTGTAAACAGGGTGGTCATAACTGTCAGTCAGGATGTCTGCTGAACATCAGCATGTGACAATGAGCCACTAACCTTTGTTCTTCTTTTTCTGTGAATCCACATGTTAAACCCCCCCTTAACCCCCTGTAAAACAACCTCGGACTCTGAGCCAGTTGCCTCTCTGAGCTATTTTGCTTCGGGAGTGCCATCTGGCCAGACTAATAAAGGTCTGTTTCCCAACATGGCCGGTGTGTTCCTTCCCAGGTGTGCTCCACTCCAGCTCCTTGGAGCGTTTGGTAAGGCCTTTGGTCTTACATTCTGGAGGCACCGCTGGGATCCCCGGGTGTGCTCCACTTCAGCTCCTCGGAGCGTTTGGTAAGGCCCTCGGTCTTACAATATAGAAAGTGGTCTTTACTCTTTCATATCTCTTTGTTCATTTTGAAGAAAGTACAAAAATGCTAAATACACAGAAGAAATTTCTCTTCCACCTCTAAGCTTTGTTTTTCTATCCCTGCCTCCCGTGGCAACTTCTCTGCTGCCAATTCCGTGTGTTACCCAAGATGGGTCTGCAATGCGTCTCTGCAAAACAATTTGCATCCGTGTGCGACTACCGAGCATCATTGTGCTTCTGTTATCACGCATGTCCACTGTGCCTATGCTGCTGAGCACAGCTGCTCAGCATGATTATATCCCAGTCACACTGTAGAAACCTCACTCCTCTGGCATCCTCATGTGGCGATTCCTCCGGGGCGCTGCTCCCTAGCAATACGGTAACAGACTGTTCATTTTCTTCTCATCATAGCCGAGTCTTTCGCAACGTGAGGGACCAGGACTCGTGGTGAATCCACCTGCCCACCACAGTCGACGCAGCTGTTTCCCGCCTTTCAACCGCGGTCCAGAAGAGCAACAGAATATGGACGCCAGCGCGTGGTCCTGGCCCGGTGCAGGCTGGGCCCTGGAAGGTCAAAGGGCGTGAGCGTGCGCACAGCGACCTCTGATGCGGCCGCATGTGGGCGTAGGTCTTGGCCCACACTTCTGGCCTTTGTTTTACTTTTAAAATTTATTTTTATTGGTACATGTTTGCAGTATATAATGATCCTATGCATGGCAGGGTGTTGGTCCAGGTGCATAACACATCTTAATCCTTCCCCTCCCCGTACAGGCCTTCGATCCGAGCAGGGCCTGGGCAGGGTTCACGGTTCCAGCGGGCTTCTCAGCAATTGTTAAGCACATATTTTTTTTAAACAAAAACATTTTACCCAAAAAATTTTAAATGAAGTTTAAAAAACAAATCTAACAATTTTAACGCACGTCTACAAGCAGGGTCTAATTCAAGCCACCCAGCAAACTTGTGACCCAAAAGCCCCTGGCCCCCGTGCTGGAACCTGCGATCCCACGCGTTTGTTCCCTGAGTGTTCATTGGAAATTGACTGTGCTGGTGATATAGGGGGAGCTGTAACTCCCAAACCTACTAGATATCCGAAATGCGAGTTTGTGTTCTCCAAAATCAAAGAATGAATTCTAGGAACAACAGGTTAAGAGTAGGAAAAGCTTATTGGGAAAGAAAGCTTCTGCCTAAGAGAGACAGAAGGGGTGCCTGCCCACCTCACTTTTCAGAGATGTTTTATACAGCAAAGCCGTGTGGTGAGGCGGTTACAAAATGGGACAAAACCATAAAACCCAAGGGAAATTTATAAGGTGGGCGTGAGGTGGGACAAAACCATGACCAACCAATAAGATTACAAGTACAGTCACCCAGGTAATATTGATTAAATGGGGGAGCAAGTCCCTAGCAAGCACACAAGGATTTTCAGTAAGGATGGGAGTCGGATATTTCCTGGAGAGGCTGGGTTAAAACCTTGACCCCCCACCCAGGTGACTGATACCTATTTAGAATATCAATCACTGCTATTTATCCCCAGGGGAAGCACAAGGGTGTGTAGTTTCTCTTCTTTTACAATTCTGGCCTTCAGTGAAAGTGTCTTGATTGTCCTCCATGTTGGCTCCTTGCTGTGTTGGCTCCTGGAGGGTTGGTCCTGTCTAACTGCACACGAGATATCTAATTAACTTATGTATCTGCAATACTGGGGAGGTTTGGGTCCACCACACCCCGCTGTGTTCCTGAGCTGCATTCTCTCCCAGTCCCCACACATGCAGCTTCCTTGGCAACAACCTGAGGTCCCCCATCTTCTCACACAGGTGGGAGGCAGCGGGGTTGGGGTAGGGGACTCAGACGGTGCCAGAAATCACTGTTTTGCTTTCTTGTCAATCTTACTTATTTTTGTCCATAAGTCTTTGCAGAAATGGAAACAACTCAGACATATGCATTAGTCTATGAGGCTCCCCGTGATAAAATGCCACACACGAGGGTGGGAGGGGGGAGGCTTTCATGTGGCTTTATGAGGCCAAAGTCCACCAAGGTGTCCACAGGGTTGATTCCTCTCCAGGGCTCTCCTAGGCTTGCAGGGGGCTGGCTTCATATCACCTTTCCTGGGGTCCAAGTTTCCCCTCCATATCAGGGCATTCACCTAGGACTGTAACCTTCACCAGCACTGCAGAATGGAGCTCTACAAATCAAGTTTTTTTCTCTTAGAGAGAAGCAGCTTCTCTAAGCTTTCTCCTGCAGAGCACACAGCCAACACCCCTCCTCTCCTCAGCCACATGAGGTGACAGAATACGCAGCCCCAGGGGCCAGGAGCCCGGTGGTTCCTTCCCACAGGAAAGGAGGAGCTGAAGGTGCCCGAAGGGATAAAGCAGGTGTGGAGATCTCACCCACTGTCTCTGCTCCCCTCCCCTCTGCTCCTTGCTGTGAAAGACCCTGGCCACCTGCCCTCGGGGAGGTGGAGACCTGAGCAAATGGGCCTCCATCTCCTCGGAGCCGGCTGTGGCGAACCCTTTCCCTTTTCTCCCAGACGCTCAGCCTCCTTGGATTTGGTCAGCAGGGAGCAGACGAATCTGAGTGCAGGAGCCTAAGTGGCCAGTAACCAGCCTGCCCTAAGGGCCTCAGGTTCAGGGTTTAGTCTGCAACAACTCTGTTCCCAACAGCGCTGTGCTGTGCCTGTGAGGGGAGGGGACCTTGTCCAACCCAGGGCAGCTCAAGAGGCTTCATAGAGAGAAAGAGCCTGTGATCAGTTCTGGGAATCAGATGACCCGGATGGAGAAGGCTCCAGAGCCAGACTCCTCCGACCGGAACCCCTTTCCCAGGCAGGCGGTGGGGACCTGGGGACCTGGCTCGAGCTGTGACCCAGGACGTTTCAGAGCTCAAGGCTCACGGCGGTGGGGACCCAGCAGGGCCCCGGGTAAGAGGGAGCAACAGTGGGGTGAGCTGGGGCACGGAGAAGCCCTTGCCAAGGGCAAAGCACAGCCCATCAGGGTTGTTTGTGGATCGTTACCATGGATATCATGGGGTGTAATTATCCTCGGACTTTTCAGGGATTGGAAAGCCCTCTCTGTCTCTCTCTCCCTAATGCAATGGCTTGCATGATGTGTGTGACACTGCAGGGCACGTGGGGACCAGAAAATGCTCTGCTCTGACTTCCTGAGGAGGATCACGCAGGGAGGTGAAAAGGAGGAAGCAGCAGCGGGGCAGGCGTGTCACATGTCACTCCACACACTCTGCACACAGGCACCATGTGGTGGGTTTATTTTCCCTTTTTTTTTTTTTTTTGCAACAATGTGATGTATGCATTCAAATGTGATGGAAATGCAGCCGAACAGAGATAGACTACTGACCCCCACCTCCAATTGTCACCCCAGGACCCCTCATGGGACATTCTGTGTCCCCCACTGCCCCTGGACAGACTTTCCTCCCTGTGGGATGGGGCTGGTGGCTCCACTGAAAGGCTCCTCCCAAGCCTGGTGAGAGGGGCTCCCTGCCCCAGCCTGCAGCCCACACATTCAGCGTGACTGTGGTCTGCTCTGCAGATCCCTTCTCTTATGCCAGGGTCACGTTTAGCAAGGCTTCTTGCCCCCTTGGGTTATGAGCTCTCCTTGGGGTTTTCCTGTAGTGAGAGTGTGAGTTTTAGTGGCCAACTGGTGAAAAACCGAACTCCATGGCTGGAAACAGCTGCTCTGCCCTGGGTCAGGAGCCCCGGTGTGGCTGGGTGCTGTGCGTGGAGTCCCTCGGGGTGTGGCCCTGGTGGCCTGCTAATTCCCACATGGATGCCGGCTCTCCCTGGCAGGGGAAGACAGTCTGGAGTCTGTTGCAAGATGGGTCCACACGCCTGCCACCACAGCACTCTAGGAGGCTGAGACAGGAGGATAACAAGTTTCAGCCCAGCCTGGGCCACCTAGCCTCAAAATTTTAAAAACAGAGCAGAGGAGGAGTGCTGGGGATGCAGCTCCCTGCTAAGGGTTGGGCTCAAAAAGAAAGAAAGAAAAGAAAGAGTTTTATGTAACGTAACAATCACGGATTGACCTTCCTTCCACTGCCTGCGCTAAGATTCTTAGCAAGGCCAAACTTCATTTGCTCTCCTCAGCCTGTTGTGTGTTCCTCATAAAATACAAGTGATTTTGTTTCCTTTTTTTTTAAACTGAACATCTAACTCAGGACCTTGTGCTTGCTAGGCAGGCGTGGCACCACTGAGGTACAACCCCTCACCCCCCACCCCTCAACCCTGCCTATTTTGTTCGTTTTTTAGCAAAAACCCAGATAGGTCAGTTTAGCCAGAGTGGCAACAGCCAGGCCCAGGAACTGAAGAAAGGCTGGCTGCCTTCGAGGGCGACATTCGCAAGGCAGAAGCTGCGGTTTACTCGATGTGGGAGCGTGGTGGGCACAGGAGCCCTGGAGTTGTGTGGCTTAGAGTCCTCTCACCAGATGCTCCCTCCTCTCCGCCATGTTCTCCCCCACCCCAGGCGCATCCCCAACTGTGAGGAGGCCACTGCTTTCCTGAACCTCACAAGTGGCGGGATGCACTTGTCCATTTGGAATGGGAAAGGGGCTTCTGAGGGAAGAGCAGCTGGCCCAGGCCTGGGCCCCCGAAGGAGGGGTGACATTGTAAGGGCTCCATGCAGGGGTCAGACTCAAGCTCGGCCCGGCCACCCACCAGGGATGGGCGGCTCCTCACGGAAGACCTGTGAGAGGTTCACCTGCAGCTGGGATATACGAGGTGTGAACAAATTACATGGTGAATGTGTGGATTACAAATGTCCCACAGAGGGCCGGGGATTTAGCTCAGTGGTTCCAGCGCCTGCCTCAAAAGCGCAAGGTCCCAAGTTCGATCCCTGGTACCAAAAAAAAAAAAATGTCCTACAGTAAAAGACACATTGCCATGAATGCCCTTCAATGTTCTCCCCCTTACTCTGAACACACTCATCCCATTGTTCTTGCCACTTTTTTGTTTTTTGTTTTTTTTGAGACAGGGTCTTGCCATGTAGTTCAAGCTGACCTTGAACTCACTATGGAGCCCAGGCTGGCCTTGAACTCACAGTGATCCTCCTGCCTCAGCCTTCCGAGTGCTGGGATCACAGGTGTGTGTCACTATGCCCAGCTCTGGAGTCCTCTTTCCTGAGTGTCTTAATGAGGTGTGATCAGAAATAAGGTGACTCCTGCTGCCGAGTGCCATCCAAGGGAAAGGCAGACTCATAAAAATAAGACGCCGGCCGTGTCTTCATCCACCTGATCACAGATCTGTCGCCATGTGACCCTGGCTCTTTTCAAAGTCAAAATGGCCATGAGAGGGAAAGGTTCTGAATCAATCTGGGACACTGAAGCAGCCAGGACAGTGCAGCTAAAGACACCCACACAGACGGACTCCGGAGCTGCTGCAGAAAGTGCACGGACGATGGGATGAGGTGAGTGCGGTTCGAGCGAGGGCAGCGTTTCGGGGCATCCATGGCAATGTGCCTTTCACTGTGATAACCTTCTCAAGAACGTAAACGTTGCCGTCGTTTCTGGTTGCGCAGTGCAGGTGCTTTCCGTGAACTCGGAAAGCAGCAGCTTCCTGCAGACAGCTCCTGTGGCCACTGGTGTAGAACTCTGGGCATTTGGGTGGCAGCTGCCCGCCTGCAGATGTGTCCCTGGGCTCGGCTCTGTGGTGCCGGTTCTGTGGTGCCGGTGCCGCCTCCGCCTCCTCCTCCCCCTCCTCTTCCTCCTCTTCCTCCTTTCCTCGTCCTCCTCTTCTCCTTTTTCCTCTTCTTCCCCCTCTTCCTCCTCCCCCTCCTCCTCCTTCCCGCCCGCTCGAAGGGCTCGCTCTGCGCACAGCGGCTCCGGGCCGCGATGCGCGCCTCCTCGCAAGTCCCGCTGGGAGCTGGCCCGGCAGTTCCCGGAGCTGGCGCAGACCGGCGGGCGGGTGAGGATTCCCAAGGCAACAGCCCGGGGTGAAACCGCGGGTTCCCATGGCAACAGCCCGGCCTCCGGCCCGTGGGGCGCCCAGGCGACCTCCGCCTTGCACCGGGCCGGAGTCGTCCACCCACCCCTGTCACGGCTCTGTTCCAGGTCGAGACCAAACCCGCGGTTTCGGGTCCGTCTTCGGGTGGAGGGCGTGGGGTCGGGGACTGGGTCGGCTCCGCCTTTCGCGCCCGCCCTCTGCGGGGCCGCAGAATCCCTTTCGCGCTCCCCGCCTCTCCCCAGCCAGCCCCCGGCCTCCCGCCCGAGTTTCCATGGCAACAGCCCACGCCCCATCACGGGTCACATCACGGGTCACGTCACAGTGCGCGTGCGCGCTGGGCAGGCGGCCGCGGGAGGCGCTGTGGGCGCTGTGGACGCTGTGGACGGACGTCCCGAGCACCGTCCACGCCGCGCCCGGCAGAAGAGGCCCAGGCGTGGGGACAGCGAGGCCCACAGAGCACCGGCCCCCAGCCCCGGGTGCCCTGCCGCTCGGGTCCAGCACGCACCTGAGCCGCACGGGGTGGACGCGGCACCGGGCCGCAGACCCGCTCGGCCCGGGGGATGTGAGCGGGGACCTCGCGGGGAGCGAGGGACCCACGGAGGCCCCACTCTGAATGGGAGACGGCGCCTCTGACCAGCGGACCTGGGGCCCAGCCCGGGGGCGCGGTCCTGGGGCTCTGGGCGAGGAGCTGCGCCGGGGGCTCTGCCGGGAGGGGCTGTGCTCAGCGGTCGGGCAGGGAGTGAGCGAGGCTGGCGCAGCAGCTCCGAACGCGGGCCGGCTCGGGATCTGTGAAGTCGTTTATTAGCACAGCCGTGTCTGTCACTGTGTTGTCTGTGACTCTCTCTGGGCTAAGGGGCCCTGTTGCGTGGTGGTAGCCCAGAGCACAGGCCTCACAGATACTACCTGGTGTCATTTACTGATCCCCAGAGTCGTGCCTAAAAATTAACCCAGAATTATGCTCTCATGTGTTTCCTTAGGGGAAACATCTCCTTTGCTTGCTTGCTTGATCGATAAATGAATGGAAGGGTGAATGGATGGATTTGTGGATAACGGATGTTGAATGGATAAGTGGGTGGCTGGGTGGGTGGCTGGATACATGTATGAAGGGATAGATGGACAGCTACACGCACACCTGGTAGGTGGGTGGATGATTCGACAGTGGGACAGTTAACGAGTAGGTGGATGGGTAAGTGAAATACTACAAGCTTCCTATTGCTGCTGTCATCGCTACAAACGGTGGTTTTAAAACTATAAAAATTTATTCTCACAGCTGTAGGGGCAAGAAGTCTGAAGTAAGTCTTCAGGCTTAATGTGAAGGTGTCAGCAGGGTGGTTTCTTTGGTGTCTCTGAGAGGAGAATCTTTTCCCTCAGATTTTTTTTTTTTTTTTTTTTTTTTTTGGTACCGCGGATTGAACTCGGGTCCTTGAGCTTGCGCAGCAGGCGGCAAAACCACTGAGCTAAATCCCCGGCCCTTTCCTCAGCTTTTTTGTTAGTTATTACCTGCATTCTTTGGCTCATGGCCCCTTCCTCCATCCTCAGCCAGCAGTGTAGCACTTTAAATCTTCCTTCTCTCCCACTGCCTTCCTGGCCAAACCGTTTTCTCTTTTCCTGGAGTCAAATCTTCCTCTCCCTGTTTCTGATAAAGAAGATGACATATCTAGATAATCCAGGATAATCGCTCTGTCTCAAGATCTCTGTTTTAGCCACCGCTGGAAGTTCTTTTTGCCACATCAGGTAGTGTTCACAGTTTCTAGGAACTAGGATATGGATCTTTGGGGGCCATTATTCAGCCCACCACAGAGCAATAAACAGATGAATGGGTGGATGGATGGATATTAGAGTGAATGATTGGATGGAGGGTAGAAGGATGGATGGGTGGATGGATGGACTGATGGATGAATGTGAAAGTGGATGACTGGATGGAAAGATAGAAAGATGGATGCGTGGATGGATGGATGGGTAGGTGGAAGGAAGGATGGGTGGATGGATGGATACATGAATGAATGGATGGAAGGAAGGATGGACGGGTGGAAGGAAGAATCGGTGCATGGATGGATGGGTGGATGGTGCAGATGAATGAGATACTTTTTTGCTATTGATCAACTATTTCAAATGGACTCTGGATTCAGGAGCTACTCCTGTGTGCGTACACAGAAGACTGCCTACACCTTCCACTGGTGGAAAGCCATCACCCTGGGCATAGAAATTGATGACTGAGAATGAGGAAGGGGTCACATTCTACTTCACCGAGGATGAGCTGAGAGGGAAGCAGCTTCCCCAGGAGTGAACCAGGGCACCTGGGAGGTCAGGTGGTGGTCGCTGTGCAGAACAAGCTGTCCTGCCACCATCCTCTCTCTGAGCAGGGTCCACAGGCGGCTTCCCGAGGGCCCCCAGCATCTCCCTGCCTCGGAAACCTGCCTGGGCCTGACCTTAGGAGCTGCTGTTCTCAGTCTGAGTGACCTTGGCCCACTTGACTGCGTCAGTTTCCTCATCTGATAGATGGGGGTAATTGTCGCCCACCCCACAGCGTTGAAGATAACTGGAGAAAGCCCTTAGCTTGCTCCTGCTTTCCCTGCCAGGCACTTGAGGCCAGTGGCCTGCACGGCACGGAGTCACTGCTCAGCGTGCTGGAGGCTGCATGTCCAGGAGCAGGGCCGGGAGGTGGCGGGAATACAGGTTTTCTCTGGGTCCCTCCTGAAGGTCCCCCTCCTGCCCAGCACTCCAGGGCTTGGGCGACACATGCATTTGAATTGTGGCGCATTCTGGCTCAGGCTCAGGGCTGGGTCAGAGTCAGGCTAACAGGGAGGTAGAAGAAGTAAAAGAGCAGGAAGGAGATGAGGCAATCATAACTAAAAGTTGCACTTTCAAAAAGGCTGCAGCTCGAGACCCGTAGTTACCTGCGTCCTTGTCAGCACTTCCTTGGTGAGATTCAGGCTCCTGTCCCTCCACCATCACACCCCAGATTCCCTGGGACACAGAGTGTCCTCAGGTGGGCTTAACTGAGAAACTAAAGGGCAGGAGCCTGGCCTTCAGGTAAAGGACCAGGCCGAGCGAATCCAACAATGTTTAAATTACTATCTTAAAAGAAACCTGGGTCCATGCTGTGAATGGGCCAGGACCCTTGGGGGGCACATTTTCCCAGGGCTCCCACACCCCAAAGAGGAGCATAAATGTTCCTTGGTCCAGGAAGGAATGCACCTTGCTCCCTGGGGGCCGCGTGCTGTCCCTGAGTGTGTGCCTTTCACTTTCCACCCAGCAGACCCATCCCAGGCCTCTCACTGACACGCCCTGAGAACCCTTTTTCTGCAAAGCTCTTATTTTTTATAAATAACTTTATTTATTTATTTATTCTTTGGTTTTGAGCCAGGATCTCACTATGCATTTCAGGCTGGACTTGAATTCACTGTGTAGCCGAGGCTGGCTTCGAACTCGCAGTGATCCTCCTGCCTCAGCCTCCCAAGGGCTGAGATTACAAGTGCCAGTGCCACTGCGCCCAGCCGAAGCACTCCTCTCTGGGGAGTGGGGTAGGTTCCTCATCTCAGCTTTGGGAGCCGAGGACCCCTTCCTAGGGCCGCCCCAGCTGTCAGGTTGTGACCTTCACTAAGGTGAGAAGAGGGAGCAGTGTGGACGTCCTTGTCCGTGGTAGGGAGCGCCAGCTGCCGTCCTGCTTCCTGGGGGAGACCCCACACCCGCCCCTTGGGCTCTGCCATTCATTCTCTCAACAGCAGTTTGAAAGAAACCCGTGTGCCTGTCATGGTCAGATAGGTTAAGCAGTGAATTTGTATCAGTGGATTCTGGTACAAATTCAGTTGACACAACCTTAGTGTTAGAAGATTGTGCTAGCATGGTGAGGGGAGCCAGGCATACAGATACACACTTACGATCCCAGCACTCTGGGAGGCTGAGGCAGGAGATTCCAAGTTCGAGTCCATCCTGGGTAACTTAGTGACTTAATGAGAACTTGTCTCAAAATAGAAAGGAACTGGGGATGTAGCTTAGTGCAGAGGTCCCTGGGTTCAATCCCCAGTACCACAAAGCACAAAACAACAAAAAAACAGACATTGGGCCAGGGATTTAGCTCAGTGGTTCTGCCACCTGCCTCACAAGTGCAAGGTCCTGAGTTCAATCCCCGGTACCAAAAAAAAAAAAAAAAACCCAGACATTGGGGAAGCCCCACCCTGGGACAAGGAGAATCCTCATTTGTACAGGAAATTCCCCTAGCCAGCCCCAACTTGGCTGGGCAAAGATGCTCGGTCCGGGCCTCGACCTGCCTTTTCTTTATTTCCCAAGGTCGAGTTCAGGCCCTGGTATGAACCTGGGTGTTGGGATTCATTTGCCTGGTGACCAGGAACCCCTAAACATGGGAGGTGGGTTCATTCACGCGGGGCTGAGTTGGGAGGGTGGGAGTCGGGCCCTGGGTGGGCAGCAGGGAGCAGAGAGGGGAGGGTCACAGGCAGACCACCAGCCGGGCTCTGGCAGGAGACGCAAGCCCAGCTCTGTCGGGCCAGGGCTGCAGGCGCCACTCCCAGCCCACGGGAGCTGGACAGAGAGCCCCCTCTGGCTTCTGGGTCTCACCAGGATTCTGTCATGATCTGATTGTATAGCTAAGAGTGACATCTCAGATGGAAACATCAGCCTGAGAGCCCACACTTATTCATTCACAAATCATGCAGGAGAAACAGGTGGACTCCATGCTAATCATTTTAAGCACACAGCCAGTCTAACACAAGATTTTAAAATATTCCCTGCTCTGAGGTCCTCTCTGCTGATAATATTCGTTCCTCTCTACTTCTGGACCTAGCAGATGTTTCCATGGTAACAGCTAAGCCTGCCTGGGTTGCTAAGCAACAGAAGAGAAAGGAGCAGGATGGAGCCAGACGGGGGACCAGGCCTGGAGCCTGCGGCGCCCGCCTGGACTTGCTGCACCTGCTGGCTCCCTCTGTTGGGGTCTTTTCAAAGGGCAGGGTGGGGGCTGTGCTGCGTCTTGAAGTCCACGTCGCACACCAGCGGTGGCCGGGGACAGACGCGGGTCTCCTCAGTGTCACCCCCATGTCCCACAGTGCCGCCCTTGCCTTCTACAGCACGTCGGACGCCTGGCCCTGAACACAGTGGCAAGGAAAACCCAGCGGACTGACACTTTTTCTCCTGGAGACGGAGCGCTTAGCGAGGACATTGCTCACAGTTGTCACCCTTCAGTTCCCTACAGATGGCTCGTTATCCCTCTTCACTGCAGAGTAGTACTCCAGTGTGTGTAGATACCATGTTTTCTTTATCTGTTCACCTGATGATGGACATACAGGCTGCTTCCAAGATTTAGCTATTATGGGTTGTGCTGCTATAAACGTGTGTGCATGGATCACTGTAATATGATGACTTTAACTCTTTCGGGAAGAAACTCCTTCTTTTTAGCACTGGAGGGTGAACCTAGGGCCTTCTCACTGAGCCACATCCCTACCCCTTTTCATTTTTTGTTTTGAAGCAGGGTTGCTAAGTTGCCCAGGCTAGGCTTGAATTTATGATCCTCCTGCCTCAGCCTCACAGAGTGCTGGGTCCCAGGTGTGGGCGGCCGTGCCCAGCTACCCTCTAGCTGGAATTTCCTTTTTCCTCAGTTCCCGTGGCTGCTCTCAATCTTCATGTTTCTGCTCCAAGGTCAGAGCCTGAGCGGGGGTTCAGGGCCCAGGGTGGGGAAAGCTCCCTGGCTTCCTGAGGCAGGGGTCAGGATGAGCTGGGGCACAGACAAACCCCGGGGAGACTGAGCGCCGTGAGCTCCGTGTGCAGCACTCGACTATTGCTGCTGTCCTGAAAGAGAAACAGTCCATGCAGTGTGAAAATGAGGAAATGAAAACAAACCCCCATAACAGGGGGACCAAGTAGCAGACCTCTAACTAAAGCCCAGCACGGACTGCTGAGGCACAGCAAAGCCGGAGGCAAAGGAAAGATACAGCGTGTGGAGGAGTACTTTTGTGTATTTTAAAAATTATTAATTTTCTCCCAGAATGCTAGAGTAGCTGAAGAATATACTGAAAAAATTGGGAAAAAGTTAAAATTTGTAGTTATCATGTGTTTGAATTTTAATTAAAAGACCCAGTGTTCACTGTAAATTCATTTTCTTGGCCTTAAAGGGAGCAAACTCATAATATTTTCAAAATCACTTTTTGGAAAAACACATGAACCATGAAGAAACCCCCAGCACCCCACCGGAGCTTCGGTCACATTTTCCCCAGCCGGGCCCGAACCAGCAACACAGCTGCCCGTCCTGCAGAGTGACTGAGGTCCTCCTCATGCTGAGCTGGCGTGCCCAGGAGTTGCATGCAAACGTTGCTTCTGGCGGCTGGGGTCTGCGTCCTGGGTTACACACCCCGAGTCCTCACCATGACTGAAGCCCAGCCTTCTCCAGTTTTCCAACCAGGGTCAAAGCCAGGACCAAGCTGCTGCATTCCGGGTCCACGCAGGAAGAGGCCAGGTGGGGGCGCCCAGGACACTTGGGAAGGTGGCTTTCACGCTCAGGGTGCAGGGAGATCCCAGGGAAGCACTCAGCACAGCACCCAGAATGGAGCCCATCATTGCCGAACAATAGTCATTGCAGTGACAGGGACAGTGGTGCTATCAGCCACAGCCACCCCAGACTGGAGCATGCTGACCCCAAGTACAAAGCTTCCCCCAGCAAGTGTGGGGCAGATCCAGCACTCTGGGAGGCTGAGGCAGGAGGACTGTAAGTTGGAGCCCAGCCTGGGTCACTCAGTGACTTACCGAGTTCCTGTCTCAGGATAAAGATTAAAGTTTGGAAGACGCAGCTCAGAGCGGAGGCCCGGGTTCCACCCCAGTGCTGAAAAGCCAATCAGCCAATCAACAGATCAATCAGTTAATCGACCAAAGCCGCTCAGCCCCAGCTGCACCCGAGCCTGTCCCTGCTGGCCTGCGCCTTGCCTCGTGGAGACCTCCGGTGGGCAGCGGCCCCTGTCCCCGCCCTCGACAGCCGCCCGTGCGGGGGCACCGCCCGCATTTCAGCCCGGGTCTCGAAGGGCGGGGCGGGCGTGTGGCCTCCACTCTGAAGTCAGGAAATGGAGGTGAATGTTGAAGCTGTGGGATCCAGGAAGCTCTACGAAAGCTAACACGAAGTCAGTGAACAGGAAATTCATTCAACAGGAAGGGCGGAACGTAACCTCGGAGGGAGAGGCCCCTCACGCCTCCGACCGCGCCGGCCGGCGTAGTCAGGAACTCAGTCTCCTGGCCTCCGGGCTTGGCCCTCGCAGCCCCGGGACCGGGCGAAACCGGCGCTGCGGCTTCTGAGCCCCTGCTCTGCCCCCTTCGTAACTGCAGCTCTGACGGACTGGGCCAGGGCCCCCACTGGTCCGAATAACCCGTCCGCTTCAGGCAGGGGGAGTTCGGAGGGGGCAGAGGCATCGCAGCGCCGCTCCGCTCCGGGTGCACAGGTGGGCGTGGGCCAGGTGGGCGTGGGCCAGGTGGGCGTGGGCCAGGTGGGCGTGGGCCAGGTGGGCGTGGGCCAGCGGTCCTTAGAAGGTCAGTGACGCCCCCACCCGGGGCCCTCGGCCTCTCGGATGCAAATGAAGACTCCGGGGCAGGGGCCCAGCCCCCTGCCTAGACCTTGGAGGCGCTGTTCCCCTGCCTCGGCCGGGACTGGAGGCCCTGAAGTCGGGACCGGCCCCCCGTGTAAGGGCTGCGGCCGCACCCTGGGCTCCCGGGCCAGCGAGGGACGAGAGCGGCCACCCGCCTGATCAGCAGCGGTCCCTGCCAGCAGGAAGGCTCTGCAGCCAGATGCAGGAGCAGCCCTAAGGTTACGCCTGTCGTCCCGGCACTCCGGAGGCTGAGGCAGGAGCGTCGCGTATTCCAGCCCAGTTCTGGCAGTTCAGCAACTTAGCGAGAGCCTGGTTCCAAACGAAATGAGAGCAGGGCTGGGAGGCAGCTCCGTGTGGAGGCCCGGGTTCAGTCCCCAGCGCCACACATCGGTCCTGGTGCTGCGTTTCGGACAACATCGCCTTCCCGCAGCGTGACCTGACCTGGCGGCAGCGCCCCGCACCCAGGAGCCGTGGAAGCACAGGCAGCGGCGACACAGGGCGAGGCCCGTCAGCTTCTCCGAGTGTGCCTGCGTTGGCGACGCGTGGCGTGGGGGTGCCTTGGTGCTAGGAGTGGGGCACACTGGCGGGGCGGGCCATGGCGTTTAGCAGAATCGCTTCTTCCCTGGCTGAACGTGACCGGGTTCTGCCCGGAGAGTGGAGGAGGCGGCTTCGAGCGGCCCGGGCAGAAGGGCGGAGGACCTGAGGTGCTGGCCGGGAGCCGCACAGAGCCCTCCTCCTGGGACCGAAGGGAGGACCGGAAGCCAGCGGCATGGCGACTCCAGAAAGCTGAGTACTGCTCGTGTGTGGCCTGATCTCAGAATCGATAGGCTTTGCATGTTCTTTCTTTTTTCTTTTAGTTTTGGGTGTTTTCTTAGCTTTTAGAATTATCATTCACACCAGAGCTGGGTGTGGTGGCGCACACCTGTAATCCCAGGATGGGAGGCTGAGGCAGGAGGCTCAGTGCATTTGAGGGCAGTCTGGGCTACACGGTGAGTTCAAGGCCAGCAGACACACAGGGAGACACTGTCTGAAAAACTCATCCCAGGGATTTAGCTCAGTGGTTCCGCCGCCTGCCTCACAAGAGGAAGGACCCGAGTTCGATCCCCGGCACCAAAAAACAAAACAAAACAAAACAAACAAACAAAAAACCCTGAAAACTCACGCCAAAATTCAAACATGTTTCACGAGCAACTGAGGTTTTGTTCATAAAATCTTTTCCTACACCAATGTCTTCAAGAGTTCTTCCTAAGACTCTCTTCCAGCCGGTTCAGGGTTTCTGTTTTAATATTTAGATCATTTTAAAAAAATATTTAGAATTTTGATCCATTTAGATTTTAGTTTAGTGCATGGTGAGAGGTATAGGTCTAGTTTCAGTCTTTGGCAAGTTGAAAACCAATTTTTCCAGCACCATTTATGGAAACAAAGTCTTTGTAAATAGGGAGGGATGGAGGGGTTGAAGGGAGGGCAGGGGAAGGGGGAAAAAATAAGAACCAAGAGCAATTACATAAAGGTGCAAATTTCCAATGATGAATGTCATTGTATTGTATACCTAAAATGTACCCCCAAAAAAGAATGCTGTGGAAAAAGAAAATTCAAACATGGGCTCTTCCACAGGCAGTCATGGGCCTTCTGCCCCGAGCCTCGGGCTCAGCGGGGCTCTGAGGCCTGGCCAGCGGCAGCGGAGGGAGGCCCTGCAGCCGGCGGCGGCAGTGGGAGCGGGAGCCACTGGGATGTGCAGTTATGAAAGGGTGCGCAGGGATGCCAGTGTCCTGCTACCCCAAGCACCTGCAGCACGTGGACTCGGACGCCCCTGAGCCAAGGCCGAGTCTGAGGCTGAGTTGCCATCCACTCGGAATCTGGCTGTGCCGACCTCGCATCTGCAGCCCCTGCCGGGCAGACTCCAACCAGAGGAGGCACAGTTTGGGCAGCTGCACAGTTTCCTCCCTCATTCTGATTCCCAGTACAGCCGTGAAGTTACGCCTCTGCTCTACCCTCTGTCTGTCTCCCCCCACCTCAGCCTGGCCCGGAGCAGCCGAAGGGCACAGTGGGAGTCTCCATGGCCACCTCCCAGCATGGTCCTGCAGAAGGCCAGCCAGAAGGACTTGCCGAGCAGCAGCAGACACCCAGGCCACCCTGGATGGCCAGTCCAGCTTCAAGCTTCACGTATTCCTAGATGATGAGTATGTGGTTGGTTTCCAGGAAGACGGCCACAACTACCTGATGCACCACCTCCAAAGTGACAGCAATGCTGCCTTGTGCAAGATCCTCACCTTGTGTTTTGGAATCCCGGAAAGAAATGCACGGAGACACAGAAGTTGGGGGGAAAAAAAAGCCTTTACTTGCAAGCGGGCAGGACCGCCAGAAACTCGTCTGGTCAATGCCTGCCCCGTCCTTTGCTTTAACATTTCCTTTTATATCTTCTTTTAGCCTTTACCTCATTCCTAGTGGTCTTAGTCAGTAAAATTTCTGTTTCCCTTTTACAACTAGTTCCTGTTAATGGTTATAGTCACTGACATATATCAAACAGATGGCACCTAAAACACATACATTGTAAACTACCCAAACATTTCTACTTTCTTTTCTCCAGGTTAAATGTTATCTACAGCTAGGGTACAGGTCAAAGGTTCAGTTAGCCATCACCTTAAACAATATGAGTTACGGGAAAGGTAAATCTTAAAGGAATGTATTACTTATTCTACTTCAGCTACCTTAATAACTAACCTATAGTTCAAATTTTCTCTATCACTTCCACTTCCACTGGATGTGCAGCCTGCTGAGAACAGACCACCTGCTTGATGCCAGAGCTGGCTCCTCCCAAGTGACAGCAGAGGCCTGGAGCCCCCACGTGCCCAGCCCCATTCTGCAGAAAGAGGCTGCCCCGAGGTCTTACAGGGGAGCACCAGGTGCATCAAGGGCACCCCCATCTGCCACACACTGCAGAAATCGCCCCCATAGCAAGCTGCTTGCTGCTGGGGTTGACAACTCCTACATAAAACTCTGGAGTCAACAAAAACAAGTAAACAAAAATAAAACTCTGGAGTCTGCGGTCTAAGAAGT
The DNA here is from genome assembly GCF_000247695.1 of Heterocephalus glaber. The sequence continues at coordinate 1,161,471 of NW_004624832.1, forward strand.
GGAAACCAGAGCCCACCTTGTAGACTCGCCAGGTGCCGACTTGGCTTGTGATACTGTGCAGGACCAGGAGGGTGAGGAGGATGGGCAGACTAGAGATAAGGGTCCTGCAGGACACTGTGCACTAGCCAGCAGCGTGCACCTCCTCGGACAGCCCAGCGTGGCTCTCTGTTCTGAGGACGCGTCCATCCAGTCCCGGGACCGGGAGTTTCAGCAGCACTGCTGTGCCAAGGCCACGCCCACCTGTGGGGCCTGACTCAGCCCCACAGCCTTCACTTCACCAGTGGGTCCCGCGCTGACTGCCGGGCTGTGCTCCTTTCACGGGACGCACCACTGAGGACAGATGCAGGATGCTGGCAGGAGTGGGTGTGTCGGGTGCCCTAACTGACTACTTAGCCAGGCCAGACCAGCAGGACTGTGGGCCTGTGGAGCGCCCAGCAGGGGACTCGGCGAGGCTCTTCACAGGCAGCATGGCCTGCAGCCTGCTTCTCACGGACGGGACCACACGGGCGGATCAGGAAGGTCGATCCTGACTGTGGCCGGAGTGGACTGGGCTGTGGTGAGGCCTCTGGCCACAGCGGGGACATGGACGAGGCGAGCACGTCCCTGATGACTGTGGAAGGGCCCTGCCTGGGGCAGCTTCAGGACCAGGGGACTCAGGCTGGTGGGCGGGGCTCCACGCTGCCCGGGCTGAGGTGAGCACGGGGCTCGGAGGCCAGTACTTGATCCCAGAGGACCGGGCCGCAGCACCTGCCCCTTTGCGGCTGGTCCTCCTCCCAGCATTGCTGCCGTGGGCAGGTGCTGCGGCCTCCACAGCACCCCAGACACCCTCCGCTGGGCCACCCTCGGGAGGGAGGGAGGACAGGACAGGGAGGGAGGGCGATCCTTTTCCTGAACGGCACCAGGATCGTTTTCTGGTGTCATGGTGATGATTGCAAAGAGGAGGCGGAGCCCTGGCAGAGGGGACATCGCTGCTTTTATCTGCAGGTTTGACTCTGGGCACCGGCTGTGATGCTTGGGATTCTGAGCTTTGGGGAACTCAGAGATTTATGTGGTGGCGCAGGAGAAGGGGACCTCCTGGGGCACACTGGGCCCCAAACAGCACGTTGGTGGGAGAAAGCCGGGGTGGGCTGACTGGGGGCGCGGGGCTCTTGCACTTCTACCAGTGATTCTGTGCCCTGAAGAGAGGCAGGACGGTAGGAGGGTTGCAGCTTAGCGGCAGCGCATTTGCCTAGCACGTGGGAGGCCCTGGGGTCAACCCCCAGTACGGCACACACACAGGCGATTATGGTGAAGAAAAATTTGGAGTAAGTCACAGACAGGATCAGAGTTGGCATCGCAGAGACCGGTAATCAGAGGTCAGCTTTCCCCTCTCTCTCCTGCACGAGCCCTTCAGGGGGTGAATCCCGAGTGCACACACGTCAACCTGTGGCCCGAGGAGAAATGGGGAAAGGGTTAAACATTTCTGTTTTCTGAAAAGGTATTTTGTATTTTGTTTCTATTCAAATGTATTTTGTTTTTTTAAAAAACAATTCAAATATGCTCCAAAGGAAGTGCCCTCAAAGCTAAATTCTGTTTGAAAGATTTGCAGGAACTTCAAAATAGAGAAACAAGTAAAAATGTTATCAAACAAAATCATGATATGAAAAAGAAATGAAAAGCCAAAAAGATTAAGATGCAAAAAATGAGGGGCTGGGGATTTAGCTCAGTGGTTCCGGCGCCTGCCTTGCAAGCGCAAGGTCCCAAGTTTGATCCCCGGTACCAAAAAAAAAAGAGAGAGAGAGAACAACTGCAAAAGGCTTTACAAAAAAAATAATTAGAACCAAGATTTTTCCAAATAGGAAATTAAAATCAGAAGGAAGGGGGAAATAATAGCAATAGCAATAAAAAACAGAATTTTCGAGTCACAGAGTAAATGGAGGCGGCCTGCCCGCTCCCTTCCCAGGAATTGGCTGCCCCTGATAAGGAGCCGGGTCTCACAGTGGCAGAGGAAACCACGGCCTGGGTCCGCTTTCTCCCAAAGTGTGATTTGCAATGTTTACAAAGAATCCGCTGCACTGGCAATGATAAGAACCAGTCTGTGACAAGGGCCGGGCTCACAGCGAAATTCCCAAGTCACCATTTGTTTTAAGTGCTTTTTAGCCAGGACAGCAGCACTTCCCCCAAGAGCTGGCAGACTGGGTAAACACAGAGCCTCAAGACTTCCTGAGCTCTGAGGCTGTGTTGAGTCGGAGCCTGCAGTGTTTCAATAAAATGCTCCACACTGGACCACAGAAATGTTTATTCTGGAAATGGGAGACATTACCCTCATCAAGCAGACTGGGAAAAAAATTATCCAAGTGAGAAAGCAAACATGTCTATTGAAACAAAACTGTGTATAAAGGAGTTATTGCAATACTGGAAGAAATATTTACAAAGCAAATAGCAAACATCCAAGCCAAGGCCAGTCACAATGCTGGCATCTGCGTCGAGCGAATGTGGCAGGCCCAGGTTGGATGGTGGTTTCCCGGGCTCCGTACCATGGAAAGACCTAAGAGGGACTTTAAAAGCTCTTTTGTTCAAAGTTGACTCACTGAGATCCTATTTTATAATCACACAAAGTAAATCCTGGGCGATTGTAACCCACCAAGAACTCCATGGCCAGTGTGTGACTGGTAGTTCTTGGGCGGCGGCAGCGGGGGGGGGGGTTAAATTTAAAGATGTTTTAGTAGCACATATTTGCAGTGACAATGGTTACACCCGCGTGGAGTTGGTGCATGCAGATAATGCATCGCACTTCTTTTCTATCTCCAGCCCTCCCTCCCTCCCCCTCTTCAACAGCGCAGAACGGAATTTCCCCCCCTTTCTTGCTCCCTTCCCATTTGCAAAAGATCTGTCTTCCCGGCTCCTATTGTCTGCCTTTTATTTCACTCTTTAATTTATTTGGGTTTCTTGTGTAAGAGAAATGTATAAAAACTCAACAAATTAGCCCCTTTCCCCAAACGAAAGATCCCACTTCTGATTTCTTGAGAAATCAAGCAATACCAAAAGCTGGCGAGGCTGCGGGCTGAAAGGGGCTTTCTACTGTTGGTGGGGCGTGAACTTGCACCAGCCCTGTGGAAGTCAGCGCCAAGAGGCCTCAAAAGTGACCAAACTTCAGGGTCCGCAGCGGGCCCACCAGAGCTGCCCCTCAGCCCCAGCTGATGACTGACTCCAAGCCTTGACACAATTAAGAATTTTCTTTTCAGGTTCATCTCATGGGTGAAGTATTTTAAATTTTTGTTTTGCTTAAAATTGTGGTAAAATACGCAAAACATAGAATTGACCATTTTAACCATTTGTTTCCATTTTGAGCATTTTTAAACGTACGGTTTGGAACTGTTAAGTGCTGTCACAATGCTGTGCGACCATCGCCCTTTCCACTGACGGGGGAGGGGAAGCGGGAGAGCAGAGGAGGGCAACGGTGAGGGGCAGGCGGGGCAGGCGTGGCGCCTGGACGCAGGGTGCGGGCCGCGCTCCCGTTCCTGGGCGAGGCCACAGCGCCCGTCTGGTGGCCCGTGCGTCTGCTGGGCATTCGTGCCAGGTGCCAGATCCCTGGTGTTGGCCGAGGAGCTTAAGCGAGGGGCGGGAGGAGGAGTCGTTGGGCTCCGCGTCCCGTCCCCGGGAAGAGGCCAGGGGTGCACAGTGGAGAGGCGCCGCGGGCCGACCCGCCTGGAGCGTTTGGAGGCGTCTCCCTGCTCCTCTTCGGAGCCCTGCTTGCTTCTGTGCCCCGACCGCGATCCCGCAGCCAGGCGGGAAGCGCTGCCCATGGCAGAAGAACCCTTCCGGCAGCTCAGCGAGGCTCGCCCTCCCTCCCTCACCAGCTGTGCACGGCAGCCGCCTGGTGGGCTGTTTTAACCCGCGTGTGTTACCTGCAGGGCCTGGAAAATTCCAGTTTCCGGCTTCCCGCCAACCCCACTGTTTTGCCCTTGCAGGCCAGCCGCGGTTTCCAAGGCAACGGTACTGCGTGCCGGAGCCCGGCTTCGAGGGAGCGGGCCGGGGGGTGGCCAGCAGGTCCACGCAGTCCGTCCCGCCCGGGTTCCTCCAAGGCCCCTCCGCCCCGAGGCCGTTTCCACTGTGCGAACCCCGAGCCGCGCAGGGAGGCGGAGCAGGAGGACTGGAGGCGCCAGGCGCTGGAGGGGGTGGGCGCCAGGCGGAGTCGCTGGGCCCGTGGCGTCCGCCACACCTGCAGCGCGAGCTCAGGGCGCAGCTCTCAGCCTGGGCTCCCCGAGCCCTCCGCCGGCCCAGGCGGCAGTGTCGGCCGTGTGCGGGGCGCGTGTCGTCCCCCAGGCCCAGCGCCCTGCGCCGGCGCCGTGCAGGCGTTAACTTGGGGCCCGGCCACTGCCTGTGGGCACGGGCGGGAGCCCCACGGAGGCGCTGGCTGCGCAGTCCGGGTGGACTGAGGGCCACCGAGCCTTCCCGGGTTCGGGTGTGAAGTTCCGGTGAGGGAGAAGAATGTTCCGGAAGCCGCTCCTGGGGCCCAGCGGCTGAAAGAGCAGCACGGCGGTGAGCTCCGCTCTCACCAGCACAGCGCTGTTGGGTGGCGCTGGGTCCGTCCACGAGCCCGATTTACTCCTGCCGCGGTGAGTACGGCAAGGCACCGCCCTATCCCTCCAGTGCAGGAGACTTGTCAATTAAAATAAATGAAACTTTTAGCCGTTTTGGCATGTGAATTTCACCTAAATAAAAAAAGAACAGCACCCTAGAAGTTAGCGCTCACTAAACCCACGTGAACATCCGCCCGTGGTCCTGCCAGCAGCCCATTCTCTGGGCCTTACTGATTCTGCCTCAGAAGCAGACTTCGGTTTTACTCTTTATTTTAAAATTAATTTTTATTTTTGGTTGACACACAATATATGCAGATTTCGAGGTCTGATGTGACGTCTTGATTCACGTCTGCGCTGCTCATCTTGGGCTTGCGGGTCATTCTCCTGTCCACCCCCATACTGTGAACGCTTCCATGTGGTGAGGGTGTCAGCGCTCTGCTGGCCACGTGGAGACTGCAACTGTCCGCGCCCTGCCGAGCCGTGGCACCTGCTCTGTCCACCTTGGACAGCAGACGGAATAGGCGTTTCTCCAGAGACGGACAGATGACTGAAGAGCGTCCGAAAAGGTTTTCCGCATCACGAGTCACAAAGAAATGCAAACCATAAAGCAGAATGGTTTCATTCTGCTCACACACACTCCAGTGGCTACCACAGAAGAAAACAGGAAATAAAGGTTGGAGCAGAAGTGGGCAGCCGGAGCACCTGCCCACGATTTATGCAAAAGGACGCAAGAGGGGGTCGTGCTGTGGAAATTAGCATGGCAGTTCCTCAAAAGACTGAACACAGAATTACCACATGACCCAGCACCCCGCCTTGGGGTACCCCAAAGAAAGTATGATCTAAAAGAGGTATTGTGTAGCCAACTTCGTAATTCACAATATCGAAAAGATCAAAGCAAGCCAAGTGTCCAAGGGTAAGCAAATGGATAAGCAAAGTATGCTGCACATGACAGTGAATATTCATCAGCCTCCAGAAGGAGATCCTGTCACCTGCTGCTTCGGGTGAACTTGGAGGACTTCACACTCTAGGAAATAAGCCAGACCCCAAAAAGCAAACGCAGTGTGATTCCACTTCCCGGATGTCCCGAGTGGCCAAAGTCACCCAAAGGGAGAGTAGGCGATGGCTGCGGGGCGGAGGACGGAGGGAAACCGGGGAGGGAGTCTCCTCACCCAGCAGAGTGCAGACGCAGCTGGGTCTTGTGAGCCCCGAAAGCCAGCACTGGCTCGCCAAGGGACCCCGTCTTCTGCAGGGGCGTGGTTAGAGAGGACGGCCAGGAGGGAGCACTCCCAGAGGTCGGGCAGAGCCAGGCAGCGGTGGCAAGGGGACGGGGTGTTTCTGGCCCAGAAAGCCACAGCTCCGGCCTGGCCAAGGACACGGCAGCCTCCGAAGGGTGGGCGCAGAGGGCGGGACAGCGCAGGCACAGCCCACCCTGCTCAGCGGCGCAGCCACCCAGCCGCTTCCTCTAGGGCTCGGTAGTGGGAGCTGCACCCAGGAAACGGCCGACTCCCCCGCCCCGCCCCAGGCACCCAGGTTCCCACTTTCTGTCCCCACGAGTTGACTGCTCAAGGGACCTCACTATTTGGAATCACACAGAATTTGTCTTTTTGTGACTGGCTTTTTTCATTTAGTACAATGTCCTCAAGGTTCAAACATGTGGTATCTCAGATCAGAATTTCCATCCTCTTTGCGACTGAGTAATATTCTGCTGTTGGGATAGACGATGTTTTGTGTGTCTGCCCAGGCGTGGTGGGCGGGATACTTGGTAGCTTTCACCTCTTGGCTGCTGTATCTAAGGCGGCTATGAATGTGCCGGTCAAGGACCTCTTGAAGACCCTGCTCTCAGTTCTTTTGGGCCTATGGCCCACAGGGAATGGCTGGATACTGGTCCAGCCTGTTCTGCAATTGCTCTTGACCCAGAAAAGTGCTTGAAAATATTGGACTGTGGCTGGGAAGAAGTCTGGAGAGGAACTCTTGACCCTTGACAAGAGCTCTACATGCATATTCTCAATAGAGCTAGGAACCTTCATGATATTCACGCCACAGGGACTTGGAGAGGTGAAGCAAGACATGCAAGGCTGAGATTTCCAAGGCGTGTGAAGTAGAGGTCTTCATTGCAAGGGGCATTGACTGGCTCTAAGCTGAGGGGTGATGCAGTCAAATTCCCCCTGTGGCTGCAGGTGCAGGCTACCCAGCGGGGAGAGGAGGATGCTGGTGAGGCAACCATGGTAAAGCCCAGGACACAGGCAGCAGGGAATGCAGGTGTGGTCATGGACATGCAGCGGTGGAAGGTTAACGCATAAAATGCGGGGATCAATGAAGTCCTTGAGGCCCCAGGTTCCCTGCCTGAACACCACGCGACTGAAACACAGCCCTTGTCCTGGAGGGGGCCCACATTTAAACAGAAACGTTCGGCAGTTGTTGGGCAAGACTCTCCCAGAGCCGGGGCGAGGGAAGCCCCGTGTCTCCCACAGGTGGAGCACATTACATCCTTGGCCCGGAGGACCCTGGGAGGGAGAGGACAAGGACACAGGCGGGAAGCAGCAGGAAGCACCGTGGAAACGGCTCTGTCTCAGTCCTTCACAGTCCTAGCTGCTCCGGCGTGCAAGAGAATACATCACCTGGGCTGTTGCAGCTCCTGGGTCTCTCTTTAAATAAAATGGCCTCATTCTTCCATAATAAAAGGAGTATGTGCCCATTCTGGCTACTTTAGAAATCACAGAAGAAGGAGGAAAATAAGGAAGTAAAAAAATAAGAATCACCTCCAAGAAGACCAACTGGAAGTGAGCTGGAGCATTCTGTAGTCTTTTCATCCATCTTTTCCCCTGCAAATATATTCATAAAAACCATTTTTCTTTTTTTTTGTGGTACCGGGGATCAAACTTGGGACCTTGCGCTTGCAAGGCAGGCACCAGAACCACTGAGCTAAATCCTTGGCCCCATAAAAACCACTTTTAATGAAATCTTGAGTGTGCTACTTGTAAATTTCTTTCACCAATTTTTTTCATTAAGTTTATTGGTACATTTTAGGTATAAAATACAGTTACATTCATCATTGGATGCTTGTACCTGTACATGATGGATCTTGGTTCTTATTTTTCCCCCTTCCCCTGCCCTCCCTTCAACCCCTCCACCCCTCCCTATTTACAAAGACTTTGTTTCCGTTTTTTCCTTTTCTCATATGTTTTCCTTTCCCTTCTATCCTTTCCCCTACCCCTCCCACTTCCCCTTCCCCTTTGCCCCTTTTCTTCCTATTTCACATTATCTATTATGCCTTTTAGTCCTTATTTGCACTTTCAGTTTCTCACACCAGAGAAACTATTCGGTGTTTACACGTGTGCGTCCTATTTATTTCACTTAAGAGGATGGCCTCAATATGCACCCATTTAGCTATAAATGTCTCTAGTTTCTCATTCTTTATGGCTGAGTAGTACTCCATTTTATAAAAAGAAAACCACATCTTCTTTATCCAGTCTCCAGTCGATGGGCACTTGGGCTGACTTTCTCCAGTTTTTGTTTTTGTTTTTTTTTGGTACCAGGGATCAAAGTCGGGACCTTGCGCTTGCGAGGCAGGCGGCGGAACCACTGAGCTAAATCCCCGGCCCCTTTCACCAACTTGTAACTGAATGCCAAGGCATCATTGGAGGTACCTGGGATGTGGCAGACAGCGGAAGGGGTACAGCCCTGCCGGGGAGGCCTCCCCGGTCTGCTTTATCTGCAGCTTGCCCTTCACCAGCACCCCCTCCTCAGCGTGGCTGCTGCACTCATCACCGTTCTTTAGAGACATGAGTGAAATGACAGCTGTCGTTTTCACTTTCTGCATACACAAAAATGTATTTACCACGAGGCAACATTATATATTAGCCATATTTCTTAATTTTTTAAAATTTTTGGTAAGTGTACAAAGAACTAGAATGAGATCCTTATAGACAACTTGTTCCATGCTCATTGTGAAAAGTCACAAAGTAGAAATATTTGGTTCATGGGAACAAATTATTATGGATTCTTGACAGAAGTTTTTAAAAAAATCATCTCCATGATCAGACAACACAGAGATAACTACTTTTAAGGGTTGGGGCTGTTTAATGCATTCTTTTTTTTTTTTTTTGGTACCGGGGATCGAACTTGGGACCTTGTGCTTGCAGGGCAGGCAGTGGAACCACTGAGCTAAATCCCCGGCCCGCGTTCTTTTTTCTGTAACTGGACCTTATCATCATCAGACGCTGCACTGTGTGCGAAGTCTTAACGTCCATCGGTCCTCGTGGTCACCGTGGTCCCCACAAGCGCCTCCGTCTGCCACATGGGGCTCGCACAGCCAACCCTGGGACGCCATGGATTCATCCCTTCTGCCGAGCCTGACTCCACGGCATCCTTCCCTGCTTTAGATGCAGCCTCCTTCCTCACCGTCAGCTGCTATTCATGCTCTATCACTATGTAGCAAAACTGCACATTGTGTCACATGACGCACGGCTCCTTGTGTGTCTCACAGGGCTGCACTGCAGGCCAGCAGCCCCGGCGGGCTCAGCCGGCTCCCAGGCTCTGCTGGACTCTGGTGGTTTTGGAGAAGAGCCCCCTTCACATGCTCCCCCACTCTCCCCTCTGAGGGCAAGGAGGCAGGAGCTCATCCCCGGGGAAGGGCTCCCAGGACCTGGGCCTCTGGCCTCTGCTGCCAGCCTCCAGGTGTGTGTCAGAGCTCTCATGAGACACCCTGAGCCAGGACCAACCGGCCCCGCACTGCTGAGTTTCCCACAGACAGATGCCATGTGAGATACGGTTAGTTTTTGTGGTTTTAAGCCACTAAGCTTTGGAGTAATTTATGCAACAATAGCCAACAGGTACAGATAATAAACAACTAAATGGCCCCACTGACAGACAGCCTTGTTCTTTAAATGCAATAAGTGCTTTAAGGAAAAGAAAACACTAAGAGTTCCTAAGCGGGCTGCGTCACCCGGGGTCACCGAGAGATGGTTTCTCAGGAGAGGTATAAGGAGAGGATGGTGGTGTGTGAAGCTGGAGGACCCAACCCCAGGCGATGGAGGGGAAAGTTCAGGGCTCGAGGGGTGTAGAGGAGGCCACGGATCCCCAGACAGGAGGGAGGTCAAGGCTGGGGCACGGAGATTCGCACAGGCAGAAGTCAGGGCTTTCCATTTCCATGTCCAGACTCTGCGGATCCTCTGGGTAACTGTGAGCTACACATTCATGTGGTGCGACTCGTACCCTTCAAAGGTGCTTCTAGGCAGGAATGGGGTGAAAAGAGGAAACAGCCGTCAGTTTGAATCACAGTGCGTGCAGAGGTGAGTGGCCCTGGTCACAGAAAGAAGTGGGCGTGTCTGGGACCCACTGTGGAGTCTGAGCCACCAGGACTCGCAATGGGTTGGGTTGGGGGTGAGAGAGGCACAAGAGGCAGCGTCGGCTCCAAGACCCTCTTTGGAGGGGGATTGGGTCAATTAGGTAGAAGTGGTGAATGGGAAATGCAGCGAATGCTTAAATTAAAACTTACTAAAGTAAAAGACACATTTTCATGAATCCCCCACCACTTTAAACACACTTGTCCCATCATTCTTGCCATTTTCTGAAGCAGTTCTGGAGTCCTCTTCTGTGAGTGCCTTAGCAGGTTTAATAAAAAATGTGGTGAATGCAGCTGCTGAGTGCATCCAACAGAAAGGCAGGCTCATGAAGACACCATGGTGTATCCTCATCTGCCTTATTCACTGGAGCCAGCACTGTGCAAATTCTGGCTCTTTCCCAAAAGTCAATGTCAAATGACCTTGGAAAGTAAAAGTTCTGAATCAATGCAGGACATTGAGGCAGCCACAACAGTACAACTAAAGACACTCAGGAAAGAGGACTTCCAGAAATGCTTCAGAAAGTGGTAAGAACCATGGGATGAGTGTGTTTGAAGTGTATGGGGGTGTTTTGAGGAGGAATAGTAGCAATACATATTTTGTTGTGATAATTTTAAAAAATTAAATACCCACTGTATTTTTGGATCACACCTTGTAGGCAGTAGGGAATCACTGACTTAGGGTAACAAAATGGTTAGCATCTTTTAGGTGCTTAACACCTGATGGACTCTGTTCCAAGTCCTCTGTGAGAATGCTGAACCTGAAAACAATGCCTCGAGGAAGACACATTATCCCTATTTTCCAAATGAAATTTTAAAACTTTTCTCAAAAGTGATAGAAGTTGAATTGATTCCCATGAATCTGACTCCAGGCAGCCACTCTGATACACCAGCTCGGAGGGGAAACACTGGAAGAGGACCTGTACGGCAGGGTAGAAATCAGCGATTCCGCCTGCTGGGTTCATTTTTTGATGCTAGGAAGATGCGAGAGGGCATTGGCTATATGAGTTGGGAAATGGGTCAGCAACCAACTCTGGAAGATTCCTTGCACCTTTCTCTCTGCTGCGGTGTCATGGATTTTTAGAAAAGCTAACACTGTAAGAGAGAAGTCAACCCTGGAGATGAACACTGCAGAGTCACAGGCAGAAAGAGTATTTCAAGCCAATGCCTGGCTAACCAGCAAGGGTGGGGTATGAAAGAGCAGAGAAGGTGGCTCAGATGCATCATGGGTAAATCTGGGCCTCTCAGGTCTAGAACAAAAGGAGGAGTGGGCTGAGGAGTGGGCAGTGATGAAGAAGGAAAACCAGGAGAGCGAGGTGCCCCTCGATGTCAGAAGAAAGCTTTTGAATGAAGAGGAAGGCAGTTTCCTGGTGCTCAGCATGCCTGAGAGCTCAGTAACAGGAGGACAAGGATGCACCCATGGGATGTGGATAGAAGGGGCAGTGGTGAGGACCACAAGGTTCACTGGCATCTGTGGAGAGAAGACCTGGCAGATGCGTTGCAGAGAGAAAGTGAAGCGATGGACCCTCCAAGCTCCTGTTGGGCTGCGGGGGAAGAGTGACTGAGCAGCCTGGGACAGGGAGGACTCCGTGACATGGATCTGGCCCACACAGGGCACATACGGCATGTGTCCCACAAGCAGGTGTCACGAGGACTTCCTACGTCTCCCTGGAGTGAAGAAGCATGTCCCCAGGAAAGCATGGAGAGCTTAGAAGAGCAGGAATAATCCACAGCCATTACGAACATTTACTGTGTTTCCTTTCTAATGCACAAGGAGTCTACTCCTCTGTTAGGGACTGGACTGTGCCCCCACCACAAGGTGCCTGTATTTGGATACAGGGTCTTTACAGAGTAGCCAAGGTAAAATAAGGTGACTATGGTGGGACCTAATCCAGTATGACTCATGTCCTTAGAAGGAAGAGGAGATGAGGACACAGGAGAGAGAGAGGGAGAGAGAGAGACAGGCCATGGAGGACACAGGAGGAAGACGCCATCTGCATGCCAAGAGGAGTGGGCTCAGGGCCCATCCACACCACCACCGAGGTCTTGGGTTCCATCCTCCAGGGAGGAGACCACAAGCTTCTGCTCTTTAAGTCATCCGGTCTAAGGAGCTTTGTCAGGGTGACCCTGGTAAGCAAATACAACTCAATATCTAAAGCAAAATGACAGCACTGGATTTGTTGCTTCCTGTAACAGGGGAGAGCTCCACCAACCAGCCAGTCTGCTCCCGCAGAGGCCCCCATTTTACAGCGCTCTTCGGGCAGCCTGTCACTCGGGGCTGTTGGGTTTTCCCAGACATAGGAAGGTTGCCATCGCTGGCAGACCCCTGGTGGCTGGAGTGGCACTCAGGCGTTTCCGAGTCCATCCTGGACAGGCTCAACCCCCGAGGTGAAGTGACTGTCTGGCTCGAGGAAGCGTGTTCACTGGGGCAAGCTGCCACCGATCTGTGCACGGGGCTAAAACTGACTCTAGCAGCTCCTCCCTTCCCCGGCCTAAAACCAATCCATCTTTGCCAAAGCTTGTGGGGACGTTCTTGTTCTGAACTTTTGTGCTGGCTGAGGCCTGCCAGGAAACTGGAGCCTGATTCGGTCACTCTCCTGAACGCCTTCCTGTGGAGAACGGGGCTGGCCAGCGGCTGGCACTCGGTGTGTGGTGGGAGCACTGCTGCTCCTTGTCCGGGTGTGAGCTTCGGAGCTGCCATCGGGTTCCCTGAAGGGTGCCTGGGTGAAGGAGGAGCGCGTTCGCAGGGTCTGCGTTTACACAGGGTCTTGCTCTCCTGCAACTGTGGAGATGCCGAACGCTTAGCTCAGCCATGGCGCTGTTTGGGGCTCGTCCGGCAATGGAGAAGAGAAAGTCAGGCCCATTAGTCTGGTTGTAAATCTGTATGTATGATGATTAAGTTTATAAGGATTATTAGATAAATAAATCTGATGCAGGGCTGGGGATTTAGCTCAGTGGTTTCGCCACCTGCTGCACAAGTGCAAGGACCCGAGTTCGATCCCCAGTACCAAAAAAAAAAAAATTTTGATGCAGGCAAAATAAAATGGGGTGCAAAGAAGGAAAAAAAAATTGAGGTGTGTTTTGTACATGTACCAATTCCCTACAATGAATGTAAGTGTTATGTACTGTGAACATGTATTAATAAAAATCCATAAAATTGAATATTCACCATAGTTTTTGATCACATGTCAGACTGAGTTTTCGGGGGCATTCTGGATCTAAATCATAACAGATCACCTGGATAGCCCCAGAGCGGACACCCAGGGTGGGGGGAGTTGGGAGAGGCGAGGCTGGGCCCAGGGAGGCTGGGCTGAAGGCCCCAGGGTCGCACTGACCACTCGGACACTATTCTGGTGGGGTGAACAGCCCTGCGGGGCTTTGGGCAGGGGTAGAGGGGACACGGACTTGGGACTTGGGCCATCTCCTCTCATGGTCGCTGTAGGTCTCTGTGTAAGTGTGCGTGCTGTGTGTGTGCACATGTGTGTGCACGTGTAGATGACATGGGAGAACATTTAAGAGCCTGTGGCACATGCCAGGGAGGCATAAGGGCAACATGGTCAGGGTGGTCGGGGTGTCAGACACAAATGGATCCAGCCAAGATGCTGGCGAGAGTGGGAGAGGGTCAGGCCACAGAAATGCAGAGACGGCCAAGATCCCTGGGGCCTGGCCCACACCCCACCTCAGAGCAGGCTGAGCTGCACCAACGTGTGCACTGCGGTCCACGCTGCATGCAGAGGGAGAGAGTTCGTTTCTTTTAGAAAGCGTACGCCATGTCCAGTGTTCAGCAACTAGATTTTCAACTCAGAAAAAGATGTCCCTGGCAATAGTCTGTCTCGCAGCTCAGGATCTGGTTCCCACCAGTTTCTCTCTTTGTATGAGGCAGGAATCTCATTCCTTTTACTGCGACACACAGTCCTGTATCCTCAACCCCTTTCTCGGTGACCAGCTGAAGAAAGGAGTCTGATTCGGCCCTGTGAACTAAACTGCAAATATATCCTACATCTACCTGTAAAGACACAGGTTTTCCCCATCACTTGTGACTTTGTGTGTCTATAACAAGGTACACACATAGCCCAGCACATGCGCTCACAGTGAAGGTACGACCCGTCTGTGGAGTGCTAATCGGTGTCACCATTCAGAGGGTGACATGGAGCTGGCTGTGTTCAGATGCCCATCAAGCCCGTGGGCCCCTGTGTTATCCTGGCAGACAGCAGACCGAGTCTTTGCTTTGCACAAGTGTCCGTGAGGGCCGGTACTCCAGCTAAAGGCTCTCAGAGGTCATGTGGAGAGCCTGACACAGACTCTGAGTTCAGAAAGGCCCCGGGGCACGAGTTCAAGGGTGCCAGTGCTCGGGGATGGATGCGATGGTGGGAGTCCCAGCAGAGACCCAGTGGCCTTGCTAGACTGGACACAGTGAGGGGAGGTCTGCTGGATGCTGTTTCAGGAGGCAGAGCAGGTGGGGCTGATGACAGAGGGGACTCTCCAGTGTGAGGCTGCCATGGAGCCAGCGGCCTGTTTCTGTCCCAGGAAAGGAATGTGCTTTTGTGGATGTGGATGTCGAGGCCTCTGTGGGACCAGGATCGTGAGTAGCTGTGCATTCTGGCACAGGGGCTCTAGAAGGGGCTAAACCTGGGGGAGAGAGGCAACTACTGAGAACAGGGCTGGCTACACAGCTTGCAGAATCAAAACAGTTCAAAAGGTAGGGGCGGTGTGCACAAAAGCTGCTAAGCTACAAGGCCATCCTCTTTCTTCTACAGTCCCTGGTGACCTGTTCTGACGTTTTTGCTTTGCTAACATCACAGGTTATCAGAGCCCTGTGATCAGATACGCCTGCAGAGCCCACAGCTTGTGGATTCCTCCTCTCTAAGGATCAAAGTAAAGCCTCAGGTCCTCATCAAGGAAAAGAAATAAGCTACGTATTTCCTCCCCACAGAGGCCCACCACCCCAACACTGGGTGGAAGGTGGCCCCCAAAGACCTTGCAACTCTATGCAGGGACAAAGTGCTACAGGATCCAGGGTAGAAGAGAGAAAACCCTGTCTCTGACTGCACATTGCTTCCTCTTCTGTATGAATAATTATGCTCTCTCTCACTATCGTTCATTCATAAAAGCAAAATTTTATGCTCAACACCTATAAAAAAGATAATAAACAATGACTATATTGCTATGTTAATTTCTTGTTGGAGCAGTTGAGAACACACCATCCTACGATTTTCACACAATTATAAATGCTTTAAGATTGGAGGTATGATTGACAAAAATTGTAAATTAGGGTATACTATATGATGCTTTGGGATAATACACAAGATGAAGTGACTACAGCCAAGCTGCTTAACATATCCATTCCCTCATCTGTCGTCATTTGTGTGTGCATGTGATGAGGACATTTGAGATCTACTCTCTTAGCAAATTCCAAGTATATAATACATTATTACTGCCTCATTTTTTTTTTTTTTTTTTGAGACGGGCTTACAATGTAGCCCAGGCTGGCCTCAAATTTGTGAAACTTTTGGTGGCCTTCCTGTTTTAGCCTCCTGAGTGCTGGGATTACAGGCATGTGCCACCAACCCAGTTCCTTATAAGAACAATTGTCATTGGATTTAAGGCTACCATAGTAACCTAGGATGACCTCGTCTCAAGATGCTTAACTTAATTACACAACTAAAGACTCTCTTTTCCAAATAAAGCTTCATCCACAGGTTCTAGATATTTGGTATGAACACATTTGTGTATCTATCCATTTGTCTCTCCATCCAGGAATGTATACTTCATGAAGGGAGTACTGAACCCAGACAAGAAAGAACAATTTTCAGTAATGCTATTAACTGATCATTTATCTGTTTAGCTATGCTTCTCATGAGGTTGGGAGTTAGAGAACTATAACTTCTGGGTCAAATCTGGCTCACTGACTGTTTTTCGATGGCCCATGAGCTAAGCATGGTTTTATTATTTTCAAATGGTTGAAAACAAGTTGAAAGAGAAGGATATTTTGTGACATGTGAAAATAATATAATATTCAAATTTCAGTTTCCCTAAATAAAGTAAAATGCAGCCATACTCACTCATGTACTCATTGTGTACAGCTGAGTTTTGCAAAAAAAAAAAAATTGCAGAGTTGCATAGTTACAACAGGAACTGTTTGGTCTCCAAAACCTAGAGTATTTGTTATCTAGTATTTTCCTGAAAGTTTGCTGGCCATTGCAGTTGTAAGTTTTGATGAAAACAAGATATCAATTTAGTTCAATAAATATCTCTTACACCTAGCACCGTGCATTCAAATATATTTCTTACACAAATGAGTGCGCCGATGAGACTTCCCCATCCTTCTCCAGGTTGGTAAGTGGAGAATTCATTGAAGCTCAGAGAACCCACATTGGTCCTGGATCTTGGCTTCTCTGCTATCCCAGATAAGCATGAGGTCCTTAGTGGCTAGGATCATGCCTTCTCCGCCTTTTCTTCCAAAGACTCCTACTCAGTCCAAGCATTTTGACTCCAGAGAAGGGAACACAATGAATCCTAGATAGCTCATAAACCTCACCCTGTCCTGGAGCAAACGCCCTCTATACTGTGTCCCTCCACTCATTTTCGTACTGTGCTCTCCAAGAAACTTCCTCACTTACCTTTATTGTGAAGTAATTGACAACCCACAATCTTCTAAGCCTTGCAGAGAAGGTTTTTTCATTCACCCTTTTGTAGACTAGTAGTGATCCCAGCCAACATTTATAGAGCTTACTATGTACTGAGAACACAGTGCTGGAGAAGAGAGCAGACGGGGGCCTTACCACCCTTGCTTCATTTTCTAATACGTGGAAGAGATGGTGATAGGCGAGGAACACCTCCGACCAGGCTAGGATTCCAGCAGAGAACATCACTGCTCAGCGCTCCCAGGGACGCGCTCATCTGTTTAAGGCTCATCTGGTCGGGTGCCCATCCCTGACCAGTCACTGCGGGCCTGGACAGAATGGAATGACAAGTTCCCCACAGGAAAGATAGTTCTGTGGGAAGGAGTGCTGGATAGACAAGCTACAGAGGTCTGCAGTAACGGAAATTACGTTTGTGAATATCAAGGAGACCAACTCTACCTTGGGGATTTTTGCTTACCTGAGCCAATAAAATCTCCTTTTAAAAATCAGTTTGAATTTAACACTTCACTTCATTTATACATTGTTCCTCTCTTTCCACCAAAATGTAAGTTCCATGAGAACAGATGTCATGTGTTTTGTTCAGTGCTATCATCTCCTTTCCCCAAACAGTGTCCGGAATTGCAGTAGCTTAGCTGCCCAGTAAATATCTGTGGTCTTGGTAATTATCTATTTAGTGTCTGATTCCAACTCCATCCGTCTCATTCCCACTGTGGCAGGCACAGTGTTTTGTTTTAACTCACTTCTCTATCCCACAGATGCTCGTATACAGCTTATAAATAATGGCTTCTCAGAATATACCAAAGGAAAAATTAAAAAGCGTTTCTCCCACTGTTCTAAAAGGAATAAGAGGATGAATATGACTTCTGTTTTGATAGCTATTATATCCTCAGGATCTAGCACTGTCTGACACAGAGCACTACCCTCCAAATCACTATTGGCTTAATGATATTCTAAATAAATTAATAGATGGTAAGGATGAGTAAAGTTAATGTCACTTGTATTGGTAGCAGCTTCAGAAATGAAAACCTATGACTTCACAGGGTCTACAGAGGTTCACATAACCAACTTTCAGTACGGCAGAGGCCCCATCCAACAGGACATTTCAACAAACAAAATTCTTGCATAAATCACTAATAAAGGAGTGGCGGGCTGTAGGGCTTCAGGTGGCCCTCCCATCCCCCAGCTAAGCTAGGCTGGCGTCAATTGTTCTGGCTTCTTCCCCGGAGCTCTCAGTTGTTAGCTAGAGTCAGGTTCAGTCTGTTACCATGGAAACTGCAGCTGGAGTGGGGAAGGAGAGCAAGGCTGAGGAATGGACAAAACCCATTTCCCAGCTCTGGCCACACACCATGGGATCAAAATCCCTGACCAGCACACAGTTTTCAATAAATATTTTGGGGATGGCTTAATGAAAATAAATGAAAGATAAGAATTAATAGTCATGTTACTGTGTATGAGGTTTCAATTAAGATGATATAAATGCAATTGTTAGCACAGCTCTATAAATCACGGTTTCTCAAGCATGCTCCTCTGACCTTCACAATTGTTTGGTGAAACTTATAAATTCCCGGTACCATTATTTCTCCCTCCTCCAGTTCTTTTTCTAAAAGGAACCAAATCATATTTCCTTCTCACTTTAATGCTTGCCTTCTCTCCCTAGGATGCCAGACAAAATATAGGACAGCCAAATGGGGCATGCTTATGCTAATCAAAGTGTTTCTCTGAAATTCAATTTAATTGGTTAGCTTATAGTTTTGATTTGTTGAGTCTGGCAGCACTACTCACACTAGGCTTCTTTGTGAGAAGAGCTGATTTTGTCAGTTAATCCATCAGATGGTTCACTTAACTCTACACAGTGTGCCTTTTTCAAGGACTTCGTTTGCTCACTTGAGAAAATACTCATGGAGGCAGTTGTTGTTCCAAATGATGCAGATACTGAACTGACAAATGTCGTTCTAGCCATACAATCATGCATCTTTCCCCTACAATATAATAAAATCTCTTTAAAATATGATTACATATAATTCCCAAACTGAAATTTATTTTAAAAGGATTAGCTCATTGCCTTGGATCCAAACACATGTCACTATGTCCATCATGGACTGGAAGCATGGCTGATAGGTTTTCCCTGTTTGCACCTTGCTCTCCATCTGCTTCTGGGTCAGCTGTGAGCACTGGCGGACAGGGCCACGCGTTATACTGATGGCTCCCCAGGCACTGTGTGCTGTGCCCCACAGAGTGTGCATGCACACCACAGATGACCTCGCTGACCAGCAAGCGCCTCTTCCTGGGTTTCCCCCTTAACCTCAGTAAGTGGGACCTCTGAAGGCACCGGTTCCCCTGAGAGTGTATAGTAAATAAAGGCCCAAATCCTGCTGACTGAACTTTTCAGGGAAGCCGGTGGCCAGCCAGCAGCCATGAGCAGGTGCAAAACCCTGCCTGGCTCGGGCTGCCACAAAGAGGCAGGGCGCATGGGTAGGGGGCCTGGCCCATTGGGCCATTGTGGGCTGCATCTGTGGGTCTCCTTGGGGTCCCAGAGGGTCCCAGGATGAGGCTTCTGATGCTTCTGGGACCCTGTTCTTGCCCGTAGGTGGGAGTCAGGCAATCTGCTGGTCACTGTACAACACAATTCCTTTCAGCCTGACCCCATGGAAGGGTCGGAAGTCTTCTAGTCATTCCTCTAGGGGCTTCACATGTTTATTTATTTATTTATTTATTGTACTTCAGATTGGACCCAGGGCCTTAACACTGAGCTACATCCCCTGCCATTATTTTATATTTTATTTTGAGATAGGGTCTCACTAAGTTTCTAAATTGCCCAGGCTGGGCTGGAACTTGGAAATCCTTTTGCCTCAGCCTCCCAGAGTGCTGAGATTACAGGTGTTTGGCATACAGCCAGCTCTGGGATCTTTAAAAGAGCCCCAAGCCTTTCCAAGACAGTGGTAAGACAGCCCTGTGTCACTCCCTACCCACCAGGTGTCTTTTCTATGGTGCCTCTTCCAAGCTGGGTATTTTTGGGTCTTAGGATTGATGAGGCAAAACCCTGGGAGTTGCCTAGCATGGGCCTACGAACAGGTTGGCGAGCTACCCAGCCTCTTTTCTTTGAATTAGCTTTATTGTGGTGTCATTTAGATTTGTCAAAAGATACCCAGGGTACAACTCGGTGGTTTTTAGTGAATTTATGGAGTTGTGCGAGCATTGCCAGAATCAACTTTTCAAACTGTTATGCCAAGCGAGCCAGGAAATCACCAAACACTGAGACAAAGACTAAAAGGAGTTTATTCACATGTGTGGACTCCACCCTCTAG
>NW_004624832.1:1186371-1240518 GCF_000247695.1 Heterocephalus glaber
TTGTGGGGAATTCCAGCACTCTATAAGGGGAGGGGTATGAGGGGAGTTTATTCACAGGCCAAGATGGCATTTCTTAGGTTCACTTTGGTCTCACAAAAACTATATTTTATAAAGTTTTGTTTTTTGGTACCAGAGATTGAACTTGGGACCTTGTGCTTGCGAGGCAGGCGGCGAAACCACTGAGTTAAACCCCTGGCCCTCAAACTGTGTTTTAATATTGCCTATTGATTTTACAAAATGCTGGGTTTCAACGTGATGTTTCATGCATACACAATAGTGTACTTTGGTCACATCCGTTTCCCCGCTTACCCTCCCACAGTCCACTGTTAGAACATTTCCATTGCACTCTTCTGCCAGATCCCCTCCATGCCACTGGGTAGGTTGTGACTCCCAGCCCCAGGCAACCACTCACCTACTTTATGTCTCTTTAGGCTTCCCCTTTCTGGATGATTCATGAAAATGGAACATTACAGTTTGGAAACTAGGTATGCTGCTGTCCCCACCCCTCCAAGTTTGGCTGTTTTGCTAGTTTGTTTTCCTGGAATTGATCGTGTTTAGAGTTTTCAGATTGATTAGCTGAAAGCCTGTTGAGGATGCTGACTTTGTTGACTGCCTGGCTTTGCTGTGGACCCAGACCCTCTTGCTTTCTAGGTGTGTGGCTGGACTATTCCTCCTCTTGTGTTTCGGTTTGCAGGGAATATTTGTTTCTGGATTAAATGGTCCTTGTATGGAGAGTGCTTGGAATAGTGTCTGGCACATAGTCCAGCTAGAAATGTCAGCTGTTGTCCTGCAGGGATTCTTGGGGAGTATCGTGGTGGATTCAAGAAGAGATGAGTGTTGGGTTGGGGATTTAGCTCAGTGGTTCCGCCGCCTGCCTTGCAAGCGCAAGGTCCAGATTTCAATCCCTGGTACCAAAAAGAAGAGCGCAATTGCAATGCACTGAACTAGGATATCACAGTTTGTTAGAAGCCCATTTTTCAGGGTCCAAGTCAATTTGTGGCACATAATTATTTGCTTTCTAGCAGTTGGTTGGAAATTTATAACCTCTGCCAAGATTACTCTAATAGTTTTGATGCTTTATGTGTTTTCAGGAAACTATGCATTTCCTTAATATTTGCAGATTTATTACATTTAAATTAAATGAGCTGAGAGTGTAGACTCTGGAGGCAGAAAAAGGTTAGAGACCTGTGTTCCTACCAGGTGGAGGCACTGGAAAATTTGCTGAACTTCCTGGTGCCCTGTTAGGTCCACAGAATTGGATCACAGTGACGCGCAATCTTCCTTCCCTGGTGGTCAGGTGGATTAGGTAGGAATCTTACTTAGCACAGCACCTGGCTGCATGGGGAACGTTCCATAGCTGTCAGCTGTTACTTTCATTTTGCAGAGTTCTTTTCAGTCAGAAGAACTCGGGAACGGTGAACCTCTGTGAACCATCCAATGGCCTGGGAAGCTCTCCTCTGTTGCCTAGGTGCTCTTTATGAAACATAGAAGTCATTTGTTCCTTGAAAGTTAGAAGGAAATCTCTTTTTTTTTTGGTACCGGGGATTGAACTTAGGTCCTTGTGCTTGAGAGGCAGGCAGCAGAACCACTGAGCTAAAGCCCCGGCCAGAAGGAAATCTCTTACCACTCAGCCTTTAAGCCATGCTTTCCCCTCTTTTGGGAGGATGCTTTTTGTATACTCCCAATCCACTTCAATAAAAGTTTTAAATTTGGTACCAAAGAATGGGGGTTGGCAGGCCTTTTCTGTGAAAGGCCACGGAGCAAACATTTTAGGTTTTATGGGAGAGAAGGTGTCTGTTGGAATTTCTCAGCTCTGTCCTTGTAGTAGGAAAGCAGCCGTAGACATTGTGTAAACAGGCAAGAGAGGCCATGTCCTGTAAAATTTTATGAATATTGAATTTTGAATTTCATTTGATTCTTTTCATGTCATGAAATAATAGTCTTTAATTTTTTTTGAACTATTTAATCATTTTGATTAGAAGAGCTAATAATGAGTCCCAGGCCTGCTGGGGCTCCAGCTACCATGACGGGGCAGGATGAGCACAGTGCCATACAGAGCCCAAGCTTTGGTCCCGGTGAGTGACTGAGAGATAGGCCTTAACCGAACAGCACAGCGCCCCACTGGCAGTCCAAGACTGGGGCCTGGACTGTGTTCCTTAGCAGCAATGCACAGATTTTTAAAAAAATTACTAAATGGGGAAGGAAAAGGAGTTCAGGGCAGAAGGAAATGTCATGAAGGAAAACACTTAGGAACTTGGAAAGAACCAAGTTAAACTTAGGAAAATGTGTGTCAAACATGACAACGTGAATTCACTCCTGACACAATGTAGTTCAAATCAAACAGTTTCATCGTGATTTTTAAGATTAGAATTGAAAAATATAGCCATTGTAATGAAAAGCACTTGGGCAACTACACTAGATGCAGTTATAAAGAGGAGCTACTTAGAAAACAGTACAGAAGGGCTGGGGATTTAGCTCAGTGGTTCCGAAGTCGGCCTCGTAAGCACAAGGACCTGAGTTCAAGCCCCGGTACTTAAAAAAAAAAAAAAAAGAAAACAGTGCAGAAAACAATATGAAAAATATAAAAGAGAAATTAAGAGAACTGTAGCCTAGGCTAAGACAGGTCACCATACTCTAAGATGTGGAGCGGCACAGAAGTGGAATGGCAGAAAAGCTGTATGTATTTATTTATTTATTTTTGGTACTGGGGATTGAACTCAGGTCCTGGCGCTTGCACAGCAGGCGTTGAAACCACTGAGCTAAATCCCCGGCCCATGAAAAGCTGTATTTAAAGACCTGCTGGCCAAGAATTCCCCAGCATGGAAGAAAGGCCTCCCCGGTCATGCAGTCCTAAGCAGGGTAAACATCCATATGTAACATCCATCCTAAAAGATGCCTCGGGAGAAACCAGTGTTGAAGAAAGTAACATTGCACTGACAGCAGACCTCATCGGCAACCCGAGGAGACAGTGGAGTAACACTTGCAAGGTGAGGGGAGAGGGTAAGGGTCATCCTTACATTCCAGAGCTGGCTAAACTGTCAGTCAAAATGTCTTGCAAAGTCATTTAAAGGAATACACATAGAAAATCAGATAGGCCACTTCATACCCTTACTGAAAAACTTATTTAAGAATTTATTGCAATGAGAAAAATGAACCTGAAAAGGCTGGGTGTGGTAGCACATGCCTGTCATCCCAGCTACTCAGGAGGCTGAGGCAGGAGGATCGCAAGTTTTAGGCCAGCCTGGGCAACTTATTGAGATCCTATCTCAAAGTAAAACTAGGGCTGGGGATGTAGCTCAGTGGCAGAATGTTTCCCTAGCAAGAGCAAGGGCCTTTGTTTAATCCCTAGTGACATGCACGTGTATACACACACACACACACACACACACACACACACACACACACACGGGCCTGGAAGGAAACAGTGACATTTGAGAAACAAGAATGAATGAATACATTCTGCAAATATCATTGACTGTGTAACTTATTGCTGACTATAAAAATGGATTTTTGGACCAGGGATTTAGCTCAGTAGCACCACACCTGCCTCACCAGCGCAAGGTCCTGAGTTCAATCCCTGGTACAAAAAAAAAAAAAGGATTTTTTTGTTTGTTGTAAAATATTTTTATTCTGTATTTTTACTCCAATACCTAAGGGTTCCATTTGTCTTGAGGAGTTGGTACATGTATGTAACACACCTTCTTTTCATCCCCTTACACCCCATTGCTCCCTCCAACTCTTTTTTTTTCTTTGGGTACTGAGGATCAAACTCACAACCTTGCACTTGCGAGGCAGGCGGTGGAACCCCTGAGCTAAATCCCCCGCCCTCCAACTCTCTATGGTCTTCCCATTTGAAAAAGTTCTATTTCCATTTTCTCTTCAATTCTCTTTTTTCAATCCTTTTCCCTTCTTCCCCTCCCCTGTTTTAAAAAATTATAACTGAAATTCTAGGTAAGGTTAAGGAACTGGAGAATGGGACATTGACTGCATTGCTAAGACGTGCCAGGGTCATTACTTCGGTTCTTCATATTCTTATTCTAAAACAATGCTTATCTGTAAATCAAGAATTTAAAGACAGAAAAAGATGTAATTGAAATATAATTGGAACCTAAATAAGTAGAAGAAGAAAAGTAGGAAAGAAAACTCGATTGTGAAAGAGTTGGAGAGAAGAAAATAAAAAAGAAAAAGGAACAGTAAGCAAAGAAATATATCAGTAATTACAAATATAAATACATAGATTAGCTTCCTATACCATCAGTAGAGGAAATCTGGATTTGTTTGCACATACATATGTAGCTTTGAAATCCATAAAGCAGAGAAGAAAATAAAAGAATTACAAGGAGCAGTAGTAAAACCATATTCATTCTGGGAGATTTACTCTAACTATTTAGAACAGAACAAGCAAGTAAAAAGAGTAAGTATGAAAAATATAAGTAAAAATAACAATCTTGATCCTACAGACATAAATAGAAATGACCACCTAACATTTGGAGGAAATAGAGAGTATTCATTCTTTTATAGCACATAAACAATTAAAAATTAATCATATCTTAGGATAAAGGAAGTTTTTGTTGTTGTTGTTGTTGTTACTGGAGATAGAACTTGGGATCTTGCGCTTGCGAGGCAGGCACTGAAGGAATTTTTTTTTTGGTACCGGGGATTGAACTCAGGTTCTTGTGCTTGTGAGGCATGAAGCGGAACCCCTGAGCTAAATCCCCGGGCCCCACTGAAGGAAGTTTTAACAAATATCAAATAAATATATATTAGATCAGTGCCGGGGATTGAGCTCAGTGGTTCCGGTGTCTGCCTCACAAGGGAAAGGTCCTGAGTTCAATCCCTGGGAACAATAACAAAAATATATATTAGATCATACTGTTTGAGTATAATGTACTATTTTAGAAATCTACATTAAAGGATAGTTTTTTTGTTTTTTTTTAAAGAATCCAGAATCCTAAAGATGTTTCTCAAGGTCATTAATGGAAATCAAATACAGACTTGAATGGAACAGTACATTGTATGGAATTCAGGAAGTGAGGAAAAGAAGCCCAAGAAAGTAGGAAAGAAATAAAAAGCAAATTAAACGAAAAAGAAGCAAGGAAATGACCAGCAAAATCAAGTGACTTTAAAAAAGTTCTCAAAGTGGTGTGTGTGGCTTGTGCCCAGCGCGCATCAGGCGCCTGGGAGCCCCAGTCGTTGGGCTCCAGCCCCTGGCTCCTGGCCGTTTGCGAGGCAAGATGTTAAGGCGCACCCTGGAAAGCCGGGACACTCAAACTGGACAACTGCAAGATGCTGTCACAAATGTGGAGAAGCATTTTGGGGAGCTGTGACAAATCTTTGCTGTTTATGTGTGGAAAACTGCCAGACTGCGAGACAAAGCAGACCTCCTGGTGAATGAAATTAACATGCATGCCTCTACAGAGACCCCAAATTTAAAGCAAGGTCTGAAAAATTTCACTGATAAGTGCCAAACTTCAGGATTATAGACAAGCAGAGGTTGAAAGACCTGAAGCCAACGTGGTTGAACCTTTGAAAGCTTATGGAGCAATTGTAAAACTGAAACGAGATGATCTCAAAGCAGCACTAACAGCAAGGAATAGAGAAGCTAAGCAGTTAACTCAGTTAGAAAGAACCCAGCAACGAAACCCATCTGATCGACATGTAATTTCACAGGCAGAAGCCGAATTACACATAGCTTCAAAAGATATTACCCAAACAACTCGTCATCTGGAGGAAACTATTGACAATTTCAAAAAGCAGAAAATAAAGGATATCAAGAATATATTTTCAGAATTTATCACAATCGAAGTGTTATTTCATGGCAAAGCTTAAGAGGTCTACACTGCTGCCTACCAAAATATACAAAAGATTGATGAGGATGAAGATTTAGAGGTTTTCTGAAATTCTCTGTATCCACTAGATTATCCATCTCATTTAGATATTGTAAAAGCAAATTCAAAGCCACCTCTTCAAGATCACTGTCAGCTAAGGGTGTATCTGGAACAGGACAGGTATCTACCTGTCAATTAAGAAAGGATCAACATGCAGAAGATGATGAAGATGAAGAGGTAGACTTTACAGAAGAAGAAAATTAATTTTAAATTAATTTCCACATGTCCATTTTCTTCTTAAATGACTTAAAAACTTTATACTCACTTGATAAGGAAAACCTCAAAACAAAACAAAATCCTACCATAAATGCAAAAATAAAGGAAATTTATGCTGACTAAAAATTAAGGTTTAAAAAAAATTACATTTCAATATCCTCTCTAAAAAAACAAAGGTTCTTAAAGTCGTAGCAAAACTGATGAAAGAAACAATAATATTAGTAATAAAAAGGATCATAGCACCCATTGGAGAAAAGATTACAAACTGTTGTGGAGAGTATAAGCAGTGAGATAAACCTCAAATCATTTTGTGGGCTGGTGTAACCTTGATATCAAAACCAGGCAAGGATAGTATAATAAAAAAATACAAACTTAGATGCAAAAAACTAAAGTAAAATATAACCCAGTAGTATCTGGCCATGCACATCTGTAGACCAGACCCTTCTTGTCACCGTTGAGTAGGGCTTAGTAATGCAAACAAGCTTCAACGTACAGAGAATTCACTATGTTATCAGCTAAGGCGAGATGAGCTAGCATCTCAGTAGAAAGAGAAACCTAACCATAAAAGTTTAAAAAACCCCAAAAAAACAACTAGAAGGAAATTCCTTAATTCCCATTAAGGAAGCTCTACAAAGCATTTTTTTTGGTCCAGAGCTACAACCTTTTATTAGCAGTAGCAGTAAACACAGCAAGCATTTTTACTTGACAGTGACGGTAATGAGCGTATGTCCCCCCGCCATGTCCCCCGCCCACGGGACAGGCACCTCCAGGATCCTGGCCAGTGCAGTGTGACAGTGAAATGGTCAGCAAAAGGGTATGGCGGTCAATGAAGTTTTTTTTTTTTGGTATCGGAGATCGAACTCGGGTCCTTGCGCTTGCGCAGCAGGTGGCGAAACCGCTGAACTAAACCCCCGGCCCTGCCGGTCAATGAAGTTTTAAAACTGAAGATGTTGACATTTTAGAAATGGAGGAAAATGGACAGACTGCTAGAACCAGCAAGTTCACTGAATCAAAAATCAACTTATCAAAATGGCATTAGCAGATACTCTTCTAAAAAACTCATAGCCCTGGGCGGGGGATTTAGCTCGTGGTTTCGCCGTCTGCTGAGCAAGCGCAAGGACCCAAGTTCGATTCCCTGGTACCAAAAAAAAAAAAAAAAAAAAACACAAAAACAAAACACACAAAAAACCCATAGGCCGTCAGGTCATGAAAAGTATCAGACAAATGCGAGTTGAAGAATGTTCTACAAAACACTCCACTTGTGCACCTCACAACTGCCCATGTGGAGAGGCCGAGGCTGGAGGACCAGACACTTGGTGTGGGGCGGCTTCCAGACCCGGTTCTGAAAGGCGCAGGGCAGGATGGGCAGATGGGAGCCATCACAGTTCTGGGCTAGTATTAATTTCCTTTTCACGGTATCTGATGCCAAGATGATAACATTAAGGGAAAGGGAGTAATGAATCTTTCTATTATTTTTGCAGCTTTTCTGTATAACCAAAAATTTTAAAAGCCAATTAGAAATTACCAGTGACACAGTAGGGCAGTCCAAAATCTACTCCACCCCAAGCCCACAATCTGTCACTGTGGCACGCATCCACGATCATTCTTTCTTGAGTGTAAATTTTAATTTCAGGTGATAAACTGTGTGCTCTTAGGTGAACTAACTCTGCAGAGCGCCTCCGTACTTCCGGTTACCGGGCCCTTCCGCCGCCAGACGGCTGGGGTCCCCAGCCTCGCCCCGGTGCAGCGGGACTCGGGTGGGGTCCGCGCGGTGTGGCTCGCGTCTGTCAGGCGGGGTTGGGTTTCCTCCAGTGCCGCCCGCGGGTCACTTGCATTCCCCTGCGAATCGCCTGCCGTCCCCTTCGCCCGTTTCTCTGGTTGGTTTGGTCTTCATTTTGCGAGTTTCCAAGAGCGCTTCATTTATTACAGAAATTAACTCGTGTCTTTCAGGTGTCCCAAGCGGAAAAGTCCTGTCTTCCATATTTGTCCTTCTTCTTTAGACCTTAATGTATATTTCTTCCTGCTGATTTCTTTTTGCCTCCATTTAGACAAACGTGCTCCTTCCCCCTCTTGTCTTTCCAGATTTTGCATTTGTGGATCGTCAGTGGGCACATCTGCCTTGAGCCCCATTTCTTTCTTTGGGGGCTGCCCCTTCTCTCCTCCTCCCCACCCCTTTTTGCAGACCTGCTTCAGGGCCCCTCACCACAGCTCCCTTGACCTAAACCCCAGCCTTCACACCAAGCCGTCGCCGCGGCAACCGCGGCAACCACGGCCTGATTAGCATGGCGTGGGGGCGTGGCGAGGGCCCAGGGAGGGCGGCACGGCCGCTGATTGGCCGGCGCGGAAGCCCCGCCTTTGGAAAGCAGCTCGACTGGGCGTCGGGCAGCGCCCACGGAGCCGGGAGGACTAGGGTGGCGAGGTCGGAGGACGGAGGGCGGGCGACGGACGAGTCCACCCTAGGCAGCTGGCGCCGCCAGGTGCGTGTGCGAGCGCGGAAGGGAGCGGCCGGTGCCCGCGGGACAGCGTGGTCCACGGTACGCACGGCTCGGCTCGAGCGTCCGGGACGCCGGGACCCCGGTGCGGCCGCGTCGGCTCGGCCGGGTTGCCGCGCTGCGGGCGCCCTCCCGAGGGCTGGGCTGGCCGGCGGACGCGGAGCTGCCCTAGGGGACAGCGGGCGGGTGTGGGCCGCGGGTCCAGCGCCGGCTCTGCCCTCGGCCGGGGCGGGGCGGGGCGGGGCTCCCCATTGGCCAGCGGCGGCCGGGGCGGGGCCAAGCGGGCTGCATCCCAAGTCTGGACTGCCGGTCCCGGGCCTGCCCTCCTGGCGCCGGCTGTTACTGTTGTCTTTGCCGAGACAAAATAGCCGCCGCCCCAAGTAAAGGAGAAAGGGTTTGCTCGGCCGTCAGCTCGTAGCAGTTGAGTCCGTAGCGCTGCTCGGAGGGCGAGTCTTAGAGGGCGACCCTTCACGGCGCCCACGAGGTGGACAAGCGACCAAAGCCGCGTCTTTCTGGCCCTTTTCCGCACTGCTCAGTGCGGCGGCACTCACCCTCAGTCCTGCTGCCCCCGAGCCTAGCTCTGCATCCCGAGTCGACCCCAGCGTCGCCCAGTCTCTATGCCGCCGCCCGGGGAAAGCCGGGCCTGGGGGGCCTCTGGACGCGAGCCCGAGCCCGCTTCCCGCCGTGCAGGCGCTGTTGCGGCGGCTGCCACGGGGCGGTGGGGGGGCCGCGGTGTCCGCGTGGGGCCCACCCGCCTGGCCGATCGCGTCCGCGTCCTGTGAGGCTCGGGCCTGAGGCGGGGCTTGGCACAGTCCCCCGGCCGCCGAGGAGCTGTCCGGCCCGGGGCTTTTCACCCCGACCGTCGGCCCTGTTTTAGGGGTGCTGGTACTGGGCCCAGGTGGGCACTGGGGCTACGTGATCTGGGCTGAAATGTTTGTGATTAAATCCGGGGCAGCGCGCCGGTGTGTAGACAGTCCCTGGCTTTCCCAGGCCAGGGAGACTGTCTCCTGTTTACCGAGAAACAGCCTGTCACTGGCTGAAAGCCGCCTGTTTGCTTGCGAGAATCTCTAGTCGGGCGTGAGGACCAGGTCTCTCTGGTCCCGGGGTTTGAGCCTACTGCGCAGGCGCTGTTTTGAGTGACAGAGGGGCTGGGGCAGAGGATGGTGCAGGGGCGGGTCCGAGGGCGGGCTGTGGTTTGAGTGACGGGAGCCCTGACCGCTCTCACTCTTTTGCTGGCCTCTGTATCCTCTGTGTTGAACGGCTGCACAGCTGGCTTCAGGACGGGCCCCACGGGAGGGCTCTGCCCGGACCTGAGCGACGGGACTGCGAACCCCGCCCACCCAGGTGCGGCGCTGGCAGTTGAAGCCTTGTGCGCAGGCCCAGGGCTGGTGGGCGGGCGGGCCGCAGAGCCGTATTCTTTCAGTCCCTGCGGTCCAGCGGCTGAGGGTGGGGCTCGGCCGGCCAGCTCTGTGACAGCGGAATTCAGGGGGTAATGCATTGGGGGAGAAACTGGAGGAGGCTGGCTGTGGGTGTAAGACTTGGGGTCTCAGTAACTTGGGGGACTCTGGAAAAAGGGATTTTAATCGAAACCCTGCAGACTCAGAGCCAGGGGTGGTCCTGACGGGGAGTTGTGGGAGGTCGGGAGTGCAGAGCTGTGGGGAGGGAGCGGGCGGGCGGCAGGAGGAGAGAGCCCGGCTGGGCGGGAGGCAGCGAGCTGCGCGGCTGGACACCCCGTCCGTCTGCACGCGAGGTTCAGGGCCCTGCCCCACCCCCTTTCGCGGAGGGCGAGGAGTGTGACGCAGGATTCCTGCTGCCCGGTTAGTCCCAAGGCGTGCATTTGCAGATGACTGTAGAGTGGTAGTCTACGGAGTGTCAGTAAATACCAAGTCGTGTTTAACCCCCAGTCTCTACCCTCGGCGAGGCACCCTCACGGGTGCACAGGCCTCAGCTGCAATCGCTAAGCTGCTTCCCGCAGCCTCGGGGCTACTGAACAGGTGGCGGCGGTGCGCCACCCACTGGCAGCAGGTGGATAAGCACTGACACTGCACACTAGCGCAGGAAGTGGTACTCTGGTACCTAGGAGAGGTGGTAGCACCGGGGTTTCTAAGTACAGCATTAGGTCCATGGCAAGGGCCAGTTTCCAGTCCTGCTCCGATATCAAACGGCTGAAAGCACTGGAGTCTCCACTCTTCTTTTTCTTTCTGAGAAAGGGCCTCGCTCTGCATTTCAGCCTGGCCTTGGTCTCACTGTATGGCCCTGGCTGGCCTCAAACTTGTGACGATCCTCCTGCTTCAGCCTCCCAGGTGCTAGAATTATAAGCATGGACCACCACACTCGGCTCCACTCTTCCTAACGGGCACCTGTATTGTAATAGGGTCCTGTGCAGAACAGCAGATTTTCTGTTTTTTGAATGTCCTTATGCTGATTTGTGATGATTTGCCCTGAAAATTAATAGCATCGTGAAGATTGAGAAAGACCTGAGAATAGTGTGGAGCACAGTGTGTGGAGCCTAGTTAGCCCTAGAGAAATTCCTTCATGTTGAGTGTGGCCCACCCTTGCCTCTGGAGGAGAGGTCGGTGCCACACGGCGGGGAAGCTGTCACTTGGGTCCTTGAGCCTCAAAACTCCTATGCCTGGGCAGGCGGCTGCCCGCTCTTCTGCCTCGCTGGGCCTCTGCTGTCCAGGAGGTGGAGGTGGAGCCGGAGCCGCCATGGGCTGTTTCCCACCTGAAGAGCCCAGGGACCATAAAACTTGGGCTCATGCTTCCTTCTCCTTCCACAGCTGTGCCGGGGCCTGGTGCCCTTGTTGGAGACGCTGGCAGGAGAAGAGGCGGCTGCTCCAGGTGAGCTGCCTGGCAAGGGACGGCCTCAGCACCGTGAGCTGCGCTGTCAGAGGAGCAGGAGGCCCAGCCTGCCCCGTCTCTGGTGCCCAGCCTCTTTACCTGGCACCCAGCTGCTCCTTCTGGCCTCCTGTTTCTCTCCTTGGATGGTTCAGAAGCAGGAGAGATCCAGCGTGCGCCAGAGAGGAGGCGAATCCCGGGCACGGTGCCCTCGTGAGTTAGCGAGGTGGTGTCCCCGGGCAGCTGGTTTACCCGGAAGGCTCCCCAGGGGCTCCCCAGGGGCTGTGGCCGGCCAGGAGCCTGTTTCTGGGCCCTGGGATGCGCGGGACAGAGAGGCGCTGAAAAGCAGGGCGCAGGGAGCAGTGCCTGATGGGGTGAGGGCAGCAGGGTTGATGCCCACTGCAGCAGCGCTGGGTAGGGCTGGCCCAGTGCACACTGCGGCCATCCGGAGAGTTCGAAACCTGCCCTGGCCAAAGGGCTTATGTCTGTAGGTCTCTGTTCAATGAAGCCCAGGAGACTTAATTAAAACCACACTGACACATGATTTGAGATGCTAAGACGTGCCTCTCCTTCAGGTCCGGTTCATGGTTGCACACGGCAGCAGCGGGATCACTGGGGTGTGGGTGTGTGTGTGTGCGCGCGCGCGTGCGAGTGTCTGAGAGCAGAGCCCGGTGCAAGGCAGCCTGGGGCGCTACTTGAGGGGTAGCAGAAGACCAGGCACTCCTCACCCGTGGGAGCGGCCCTGTCACCCATGCAGATGGGTGATGGGCCACACCTGGAGGTCTGTCTGAAAAAGGTAGGCTCCAGTGGTTATCAGAGTGTGGTCCACGGAGTCACACAGCTGTGGAAGACATCTTGTCCCTGGAAAGTAGCTGTGTCGGCTGTAGTCTCAAGCAACTTTTGTGTTGATGATAAGTGTGAACACTTAGGCATTACTTCTTCTCATCTGGATGTCAGGGGACAGTGCTCAAGGGTGGCGGCAGTGAGGTTGTGCTCCAGGGTGGAGTGGCAGGCGACGGCTGCAGCAGGTCAGGTAAGGACTTGCAGATGGGGCCTGAGGTAGGAGCTTAGCGCTGCTGGCTGCATCATGCTGAGGGACGCAGTCAGCTGCAGAAATGGGGCCAGGGAGAGGTAGCGCTTCTCTTGCTCTGAGGGGCTGTGGGAGGCCCCGCTCAGAGTCGCCCGGGACATTTTCCTGTCCCCTTGCACCTGGTCTGAGCTGTGTCCCCGCTGTGCCCGCCCCGTGGCTTCCCTGCTTGAGAGCAAAGATCCCCCCACTTGTGGTGACAGGCGCCTGATGGATTCCATCTTTAGTATTCATTATGCTAATTTCAGATGCATCGTCTTATTTTCTACTCATTTCTATGAGATGGGAGTAAAGTATCCAAAGTCTCCCCGGTGTCAGCGTTGCAGCCCAGACCTCAGTGGCAACAGTGCCACCCAGTGCGCAGTAACTCTAGCAGGGGCAGCAGGGAGGAGGCGCTTTGTGTACGGAAGGCTGCTTCCGGCCTCACTCCTGGAACGGGCCAGCAGGGCTGAG
This sequence comes from Heterocephalus glaber, assembly GCF_000247695.1. Next base: position 1,199,346 of record NW_004624832.1, read on the forward strand.
GCACAGACTGGTGCCCCAGGCTTGGAGCAGGCGGCTGGCTGTTGGCCCACACCACTGGCTCTCTCCTTCCCGCCCTGGGCCTTTGGCGGCCTCCCCAGCCTCCTGGCCAAGTCAGGCCAGGCCCTTGGGCCACCGCCTTGCCCTTGGCCCCTCCTCAACTCCTGCAGGGGGATGAGCAGTGCCAGGGGAGGTGAAGGAGTGGACAGGAGGGGCCCTGTCGTGGGGCCCTCGGGGGAAGGAGGGCTCCGAGAATAATGAGAAGAAGCACAACAGCAGCTGAATTTGCTTCCAAACTTTTATATTGATATTTTTTCCTAATTGTGAACTTAACCTTGTAAATAGCAATGGAAAAAGTTTTCTTCTATTAACCATTGTTTTCTAATCAAATCCCTCATTGTCGGAAGTTTTTACATGTGTTTACATGGAGTTTTCTTCTCATTTCGTTTGTATTTGTTTCCACTCATTAAAGTAACTATCAGTTGTTACGTGAGATCCTTCAATTCCTTGCACATTTCAAACTCAAGCTTCTCATCTACAGCTTTGCAATTTGACAACTGCATTCTGATTGACGGTGTGAATATCTCATTTCCTGTAGGCACATAGATCAACGTATCTAGTAAGAACACGTGTAACTTTTACAAGGGACACATTTGACTGGTAGGTGTGGCTTGCACTTTCTACATTCAACATTTTGAAGTGCCTGAATGTGGTACCGTATTTTATGCTTATAGTCAGGAAATAAAGTTGTAAAATTTCCTGAAAAATGACTTAATAACTAGATAGCATTATGTTGAAGTCTTTGTTCTCATTTTTGTTTAGTAAAAATTTAGGAATGCTGCATTTTGAGTGCAATGACTTACTTTTTAGTTAGGATAAAGTGTATCTGTCCTTCTCTACAGCAGCTCTAGCCTTCTGGAGATGTGTGGTTGAACCACATGATTCCTCCAGGGGGATTTCACACAGTGCTGACTCACTGTTCAGGGCCCACAAACTCCTTTGGAAATGCAGGGTGGAGCAGCAGGTCAAGCACTCCAAAATGTTGGTTTTCCACTTTTTTTGGTTAGGTTACCCTTTACCGCTTAGTCCTAGGAAAGTTCTTAGTTTGCATTTAAGTAGTAAATTCCTTTTGTCATGTAAACTTCTTCACTACAAATTAAGTCTGTGCGTGGGTGCGTGCGTGCGTGCGTGTGTGTGTGCGTGTGTGTGCGTGGTGTCAGTGTCTCGGGTCTTTTCTATCCTGGGCTGCTTTTGTCTTTGCACCCATAACCCTCCCTTGCAAAGAACAACTTCGCAAACAGATAGTGCCCTACCCCACATCCACCTTCTTACACAGTGGCCTTGATATTCCTGCCTATGTATTCTTTCAGAGGAACTTCATTATGAGTTTGTCAAAACTCTGCACTAGGAAGAAAAAAAGCTGTTTTGTAGTTAACATTTATATTCATTTATTTAGACTTGTTTTCTTCTTTAGTTTTAGAAACTTTGTTAACCATATTTATAAGGATTGTTTACTTTGCTCTGAATGGGATTTCCCCCCTTGCTGTGTTTACCAATAAACTTTTTCAGTTCAGAAGAATGCTTTCCCCCGTCTCTGCCTTGCTTTAAACTTCAGCTGCACAGCTCCGAGCTCCGAGGTGATCCTGGCTGGCGGCTGGGTTAGCGGCTCCACTTCTTCTTGCGCCACTCCAGAGGTTCAGTCATTTGCTCACTTGCATTTCACCTTCTGTGCTTCTGCGGTCTCCTGGTCTTTCCCTTGCTGGGGATTCATAGAGAGAAGCTGTTGAAGTTGGCAGTGCTGCTTCCCGCCTCTCCCCTTTGCAGGTGTGGTTCACCCTCGCAGGGCCGTCCTTGTGCACCCAGGCCAGCCTGTCATGGGCCTGGGCTCTCCTCCTGAGACTTGGCTGGCTTGGCTATATCGTGTTTTGCATTTACAGTATGTCCAAAAAACTTTATTGAATGCCTTCTATAAAAATATGGTGATGAAAAGCTGAAGAACTCTTTCTCTTGGGCCCTGTGGTCGGGCACAGTGCAGCCCCTCCCTGCACTCTGATCCCTTGCTGTCTGGACTGTCCCTGGGCAGACTTGCTCCTCAGCCTCGATATGTTAGACAGACCTGCTGATCTGCCTGCTCCTCAGCCGCCTGCGAATGTGGGCTCCTGGTTCTGCAGCGGCCGTTGCCTGGGGAAGCGGGGGCCACATAGTGCCGCAGTGATGCTTTTGACTGGCCAGACTCGGTCACAGTGGGCGGCACTGGGCTTCTCCCAGAGCTTGGTGAGCCGGGCCTGGCACTGCTGCCGCCTCTGGGCTGCGGATGAAGAGCGAGGTGAGCGGTGTAAGGATGGGGCCACGGGGGTCACGTGGCCCTGCAGGAGGATGTCACCCAACACCTCTGGCTCTTCGGTTTGGCCCCCAGCCACTCTGCTGTAACCTGAGTGAGGACCACACCCTTCCAGGTGGAGTTGGTGCCACCTGCTGTTGTCCACCACGCAGGGTTTTGCCTTCTACAAACTGGAAGCTTGGTGTACGTACATACAAGGGTTTCACTGTAGTTTGCACCTGGCGTTTTAGGGTCTCTTCTCACTAGTATTTTACCTACTTGCCCTCGTCTTTAAACAGTGACTCACTGGTTCATCAAGAGTAGACGATTCTAGGGGCCAGGGATTTAGCTCAGTGGTTCCTCCACCTGCCCTGTAAGCACAAGGACCTGAGTTTGATCCCTGGTACCCAAAAAAAAGAGTAGATGACTTAATGTCTTTAAATAGAGGCGAGGTTACATCCAGAAAAGAGGTTCGCACCTGCCAGCCTGTGCATGCCCTCCGTAGCGTCAGGTTTTAGGTTTTAAATCTTTGCCCGTTTGATAGGTCAAAAAGGCTTTCTTTGTAATATTTTACATTTCTTTGATGACTGTTGCTAAACACTGGCTTTATTATAACTAATTTATGAACTGTACATTAGTTTCCTCTATTTTCATGCTGGGCTCTTTACCTCTCTCTTAATGCTAAGAGCCTCATGCGGTTCACATGGTAACTGGCACCGATGTTGCCAAATACTCTGTTCCCTCCACTCCTCACTCCTGGCTGGCTTGTGAGCAGCGGTAGCAGTGCAGGGAACCAGGGCCGTGTTTGCCGGGACCCTCCCAGGTGCCGTTCCCAGGTTCTCCTCCACCTGCGCTGCCCTCTGCTGTGAGCAAGGAGTTGGGTTTCCAACCCTGTGTCCTGGGCCCGCCAGTGCCCGTCATTGCTGGGTCACTCCTGGGGAGGGGTCCCCTGACCCCGCAGCTGCGAGCTTGTAAGGGTTTACTGCGTCCAAAAGCATCGTCCAGGTGAAGACGTTAGTGCTGCCCGAACCCCTGATGGCCTTTCTAGGGCCTTGTCACACTTTGTTTGAAGCAAAACATTTATGGGTGCATTTTAGACACACATAGTGGTCACATTCATCGCAGGGAATTTGTGTCTGTACACGATGTAGCTTGCGTCTTCTCTTCCCATCGCCCTCTCCCTTCAACCCCTCCTCCCCTCCTTATTTACAAAAGCTTTGTTTCTATTTTTCCTTCTATTCTCTTTTTTGGTCCCTTCTTTCCTTCCCTCCTCCCCTTCCCTTGTTCCCCTTATCATTTGAACATTTTCTTCCCATTTCCCAATGTCTATTATACATTGTAGTCCTTATTTCCATGTTTGGTTTCTCACACCAGAGAAACAAGGAGGTATTTAAGCATGTGTGTCTGATTTATTTCACTCGAGAGTATGGTCTCCAGGTGGATCCATGTACCTAGAAATGTTTCAAGCTTATCCTTGGCAGAGCAGTACTCCACTGTATTAAAACAAAACAAAACATTTTTTTTTACCCATTTATCAGTTGATGTAGTGCCTTTTCAAATTGTTTTAACTTTTTGACTAGGTAATACTTGCTCATGGTTTAAAACAAAATGAGAGAATATACAATGGAAAATACATTTTCCTCTCTTCCCTGGCCCCCAGTGGCAGTCGCCCTTAGTCATCATTAATTTCTTATGCATTCTAGAAATTGTCCATGTAAACACTTTTTTTTTTTGGTACCAGAGATCAAACTTGGGTCCTTGTGCTTGCGCAGCAGGCGGCGAAACCACTGAGCTAAATCCCCGGCCCCCTGATTTTTACTTTTTGTTTTCTTTTTTAAGGTTTTTATTATAAAATCTTCCATGTTCCCATGCTCTTGTTGACCAGCGGCTATCTTGTGGTCAGAACATTTTGAGCATGTCGAATGAAGGCCACTTGTGTCCCTCTTGACTCCCTTGAGAGGAGCAGAGGGTAAGTTTTGGCCCGAAGTTGGCACTGCCTTGTGAGGGCCTCACAGGCCTCCTGTGGCCACGTCACTCAGGAGGAGGAATCCTTCGCCTCTTTTCTGTACCTGGGAAACTTTGTTCCCATGTGGAAGACACTTTCTTCATCAGAAATTTATTCAGGGAGTTGCTGCTTAAAGCATTTTAGGTTTGTAGATTTCTTCCCTCATCTTTTATTTTCTTTTTGCTGATAAGTTTTGACTGTATATTTTCCTTAAAAATTGTCGATTTCCTATCAGACTTTTGGATTCTGTAGTTCTTATAGACAGTTTTCCCTTACCATAATGCTTTGTGCATCAAATGCACATTTAATGGAGAGAGAAATCCCTGTAATACAGAAGCATATACTGCAGTCTTACACGTCTTTCTCTCTTTGTGCTTCAGATTTTTCTCGTCTCATAATTGGATGGAACTCTGTCAAATGTTCAGTAATAACAGCATTAAGACTTTGATTTCTGCCTGTATAAATGAGTTTGGTCTGTGGTATATTAGTCTTTGTTTTAAGTCTTTTAATTATTCTACTTTCAGTTTGAAAGCTTTCTGTTCTTCGTGAGTGGCTTGGTTAGATGGCACGGGAAGGGCCTTTTCCTGAAGACTCTTAAGGCCGGCCTCTAGGGAGCCCATTCCCCGCCAGGCCTCCTGTATTTCTTCTCTTGCCGCTTCTTAGTCCATGCGTCCGAGTCCCTAAGATGGCCGCAGGTGCCTGGGTCTTGACTCACTTCCTGCGAAAACTTCCTGAGAGGCCGCTGCTCCCACACAGGTGATTTTACACCGCAGGCGTCTCCTTCCCAAGAGCAAGGGCGGTGACCTCCGTCTGGCTGCCTCAGAGCCCGGCGCCCTCTGTGCTCCTCTCCCTGCCCTTCCCTGAGGTGGCCACAGTCACCAGGCCCTGGGCGTCAGGTGCTGCACCAGCCCGTGGAGCTGAACGCTGGCCTGCCTCTCCCCTGTCCCTGGGGCGCCTCTGGCCCTCGGGGTGTGTCACCCCTCCAGTGTGCCCAGTGCAGGAGGGCAGAGCGGGTGGCCGGGTCACCAAGGACTTCAGGATTGAGTCCCATTGCGTCAGCTTCGGCCAGGCTTCTGTGGGCTGGTGCCAAAGGCGCGGGAGGGTGGCCGGCAGCCTGCAAGGTGCAGCCGGAGACGCTTGGCCTCCTGCAGGCCGTGCTCCGTGTTTTATGGAGGCAGATGACGCAGACATCTTTGTGGGGTGCAGGGCCTTTTTATGTATTTACTTATTTTTCTGCTTAAGTTCTTTATTGGTACATTTTAGGTATACAATGCGTTTACATTTACCATTGGGTGCTTTTACTTGTACACGGTGTATCTTAGTTCTTATTTTTTCCCCATTCCCTGTCCTCCCTTCACCCCTCCACCCTTCCCTATTTACGTAGACTTTGTTTCCATTTTTTCCTTTTCTCATAATTTTTCCTTTCCCTTCTTTCCTTTCCGCTTCCCCTCCCACTTCCCCTACCCCTTTGGAACTTTTCTTCTTATTTCAAATTATCAATTATTCGTTTTAATCATTTTAATCCTTATTCACACTTTCACTTTCTCACACCAGAGAAACTATTCGGTATTTACACATGTATTTATTTCACCGAAGAGGATGGCCTCAGTATGCATCCATTTAGCTTTAAATGTCTAGTTTCTCATTCTTTATGGCTGAGTAGTTCTCCATTTTATAAAAAACCCCACATCTTCTTTATCCAGTCACCAGTTCATGGGCACTTGGGCTGTTTCCAAGCTTTAGCTATTACAAACTGTGCCACTATAAACATGGGTGTGGATATATCGCTGTGGTATGATTCTTTTAATTCTTTTGGGAAGATCCCCAGCAGAGGAATAGCTGGGTCAAATGGGACCTCTAGTCCTAGTTCTTTGAGGTATCTCCACACTGATTTCCACAGTGGCTGCACCAGTCTGCACTCCCACCAGCAGTGGAGAAGGGTTCCTTTCTCCCCACACCCCTGCCAGCATTTGTTCTTGGTTGATTTCTTGATAGCAGCCATTCTTTCTGGGGTGAGGTGGAATCTCAGTGTTGTTTTCATCTCCATCTCTCGAATGATGAGTGATGTTGAACATTTTTTCATATATCAATTTGCTGCTTTTACTTCTTTCTCTGAGAAATTTCTGTTCATTTCAGATGCCCATTTATGAATTGGGTCTTTGAATTTGGGGGGTCTGATTTTTTCAGTTCTTTATATATTCTAGATAGTAGTCCTTTGTCTAAGGTACAGCTGCTAAAAATGTTTTCCCAGATTGTAGGTTGTCTCTTAGCTCTGTTGGTGGTTTCTCTTGCAGTGCAGAAGCTTTGTAATAAGATGAGATCACAGTTGTTGATTCTTTGTGCTAGTTCCCGTGCTACTGAGGTCTTGTTCATAAAGTTTTTTCCTATGCCAATGTCTTCAAGAGTTCTACCTAACTTCTCTTCCAGTACATTTAGGGTTTCTGTTTTAATAGCTAGATCTTTAATCCACTTTGATCTTAGTTTAGTGCATGGTGATAGGTATGGGTCTAGTTTTAATCTTTGGCAGGTTGAAATCCAGTTTTTCCAAAAAGTAATACGCCACCCTCCTAGTTACCTGATACTTTCTCAATCATGAGATACTCATCAATTTAGGATTATTGCTGTCCTCTGAGCCATCTGATTTTCCCACTGAACCCAGTAAATAATGGGGAGCTTGGAGTGTCTTTGTTTTTGCCTGCTCTGAGGCACTGACCTCTTGGCACCCCGTATACTTTGAAATTATGCAAGTTTCTATTATCTTTTTTATTTTTAGGCCACACCTTCCCCTTTTCTAGGCAGTCAGAGGATTGATCGACATCTGATAAGGAGGTCAGAAGACTGGTACATGATAAGACAGCACCTGAGATTTCCTCAAACCTAAATTGGAAGGAGAGAGGCCAAGTTCATGATACCTGAAGATAGCTGAAAGAAAAGAACAAGTTGACCTGAAGGAGTATTATAGTTGAAACAAGGGAACACTATATGGAGGTGTGTGGATTATATGAGAATGAAGACATCTTGACACATGCCAAGGTGGAAGAGTAATGATAGCCAAGAACCAGACTGGCTGACCTTGGAGAATTCAGTATGGAAAGATGCCAATGCAGCACCAGGCTTTATAAAATTCCATAAGTTTACAGGACTATAGATGTTTCAAGGAAGAAAGAAAACCAGGGGGAAATTCTGAATTACCTGAAATTTAAATGATGCTAATCAATTTAAGTAGAATTGAGATTTTATTTTTTCTACTCTCAAGTGCAATGGAAATTCAGAATACAAATCACTTTGAGCCATAGATAAATAAAATATATTTTTGTGCATTTTATTCTGTGGCCAAATAAATTTTTATTCATTTCCAGTGTTTGGAGAAATATTTGTATTGAGTGACAGGAGCAGCACAGAGTTCACGATGATTTTCTTTAGTGGATGACATATATTATTACATATATCTATGTTCAAAATTAGAGGAACTGATTCAACTTGGAACTTTTTCATTCAAACAGCCAAGTCCACAGTATTTTTTCATTGAAATAAGTTTATTCTTTCAAAACATATTTATTAAATGCAAACTACACACCAGCAATATTTCAGAAGCTGGCAAAGTGCAATGAGGAAATAGACTAGAAATATTCCTCTCACCACAAAGTATGTATTTCAGATGGGACAGTGCAAAAATAAGGTAGGATTTGTTAAATAGCCTGTCTTTCCTCCAATGAGGGTGGTTGGCTCCTTTGTCAAAGATGAGGTAGCTGAGTATGTCTACAGTTGTTTCTGCATCTTCTAATCTATTCCACTGATCCTCGGGTCTGTTTTTTATCATGCTGTTTTTACCATGCTGTTTTTATCACAGTAGCTTTGTAGTATAGTTTCAAGTTGGGCATTGTGATACCCCTTGCCATGTCTCTGTTGCCTAGAATTGCTTTTGCTCTTCTAGGTGTCTTCTGGTTCCAAATGAATTTTTGGATTGTTTTCTCTAGTTCTGTGAAGTATATTGTTGGAATTTCAATCGGCATTGCATTAAATCTATATAGCAGTTTTGGAAGTATGGCCATTTTCACTATATTGATTCTTCCTACCCAGGAGCAAGGAATATCTTTCCATTTTCCTGTATCCTTTTCAATCTCTTCTTTCAGAGAGCTGTAGTTTTCAGTGTAGAGGTCTTTTGCTTCCTTTGTTAGATTGATTCCTAGATATTTCATTTTTTAAGATGCTATTGTAAAAGGAATTATTTCCCGAATTCCTCTCTCAGTGGGTCTGCTATTTGTGCATAAGAATGCTATTGTTTTTTGAGTGTTGACCTTGTATCCTGCTACTCTACAGAATCTGTCAATTAAGTCTAGAAGTCTTGGTAGAGTTTTTTGGGTCTTCTATGTAAAGTATCATATTGTCAGCAAATAGTGACAGTTTAACTTCTTCGTTTCCTATCTTTATTCCTTTTATTTCTTTCTTTTGTCTAATTGCTAATGTTTCCAGAACTATATTGAACAGGAGTGGTGATAGTGGACATCCTTGTCTTGTTCCTCATTTTAGCGTGAAGGTTTTCAGTTTTTGACCATTTAGTATGATGTTGGCTGTTGGTTTTTCATAGATAGCCTTAATCAGGTTGAGATAAAGACCTTCTATTCCAATTTTCTGTAGGATTTTTATCATGAATCGGTGTTGGATTTTGTCAAATGCCTTTTCTGCATCTATTGAGATGATCATATGGTTTTTGTCCTTGACTCTGTTTATATAGTATATTACATTTATTGATTTACGTATGCTGAACCATAAATCCAACTTGGTCAGGGTGTATGGTCTTCTTGATGACCCTCTGTATTCTGTTTGCCAGTATCTTGTTGAGGATTTTTTCATCTATGTTCATTAGGGAGATTGGCTACAAGGCCTTTTTAAATAAAAACCTGTTATTTTAAACACACTGGCTTTCTCCTTAAAGCAAAGGTAGAGAAGCCCTGCTATGGATGTTCTGTTCTTCTCTGGAAGTTCATGCAGCTTGCAGGACTGTGGTGTGGTTAGCTCCAACTTCTGAGCCGAGGCTTCTCACCCGCATTGCTCTGCTTTCTCGCTCCCGCTGTGGTGGCCAGCAATAAAAATGCAGGGAAAGTAGTTTAAGGGAAGTTCAAGGCCAACTTGGGCAACTTAGTGAACGCTGTCTCACATAAATGATAAGAAGTGCTAGGGGTGCTGCTCATGGCTGAACACCCCTGGGTTAGATTTCTGGTGGTGAAAAGACAGGACAGAAAGAGAGGATTGTGTGTCAGACAGTCTCGGGCATGGGAAGGCTCGCAGCGCCGAGGCTTGATGGTGACCTGTCAGGCTGCACGGCTCCTGAGTCGTTTGCCCAGGGTGCGAGGCCCAGCGCCACACACACCCGGCAGCGCTTCCCTTGTGTTCGAGGACCAAGAAGAGGTAGAGGACGCCCGCCGAGCTGTCACCCTGAGGGTGGCTTTGGAAGCTGCAGTGCAGACCTGAGTAAACCAGGAGGGCCCCTCCCCCAGAAGCTGCTGTGCTGCCACCGGCCCCTGCTGTGTGTCCAGCCCCAAAGCAGCTCGCAGCAGGTTTGCTCACATGCTGTTCAGAGTGTCGTGTGGGTGTCAGGCACGGGGTGCAGCCAGAGGTCAGGCAGGGATCCCGGGGTCGGTCTGGTCTATTCCTTACTGGGGTTTACACGTTACCCCTGGAGACAGGCAAGTGGAGCCAGGTGAGTATTTAAGAGATTGGGACCGAACGGGACTAGGGTGGGAGCCCTAGTGGTGTCGGGTCGGGAGGAGGAAGTGGTGCTCATGTGAGCCCGGGCCGCCCGCAGGGGTCCGAGAGGGACCCTGGCCACTGCACACCTCCCCTGACAGAAATGTCCCTCGTTGTCTCGTGTGGCTGCCACCAGCCACGTGTACCCAGGGCTGCGAAATGGGCTGGTTCTCCTGAGGGGCTGAGTGTTGTCACTGCACGGGGAATGGAATGTCCATGCGGCTGGGTTACGCCCTGGCGCGGGAGTGGACAGCTCACTGGTGAGGAGAGAACGCGTTGGCTGCTGTCTGGAGCCCTTTTACCATTCCGTGTGTCTGCACCTCATTGTTGCAGCCTGTGCTTCGCCTTGGGGTGAAGGCCATGCAAAGGCAGCAACTGAGGCCGGCTGTGTGGGGCCTTGTTTGTGTCTGTGCTCAGGGCGCTTCACGTCCTGAGCATTGCTGATGTCCCAGCAGGGCGGCCCTGCGCTGCTGCCTGGCCCCAGCCCCAGGATGATCCCCGGGCCCCACGGTCCCGACCGTCGCAGGCCACTGTCTCTGTCCTGCTGCCTCCCAGCTGGGTGCTCAGGAACAGCTGTGTGAGGGCAGTGCTGGCGCCATGCAGGAGTCCACACCAAACACCAGGCCCCAGCTGACTCAGAATTCTTTCCTCAAGGCTTTGGGAGCCCAGTCCCTGTGTTGGCCCTTGGGGGACCCTGCCCAGACTCTGGGACCTCTGCCTCGACTGGTTGCAGCTCAAGCCTTGGGTGCAAGTGAAAAAGCAAGAGGACAGCAGGGATGTGCCCGCGGGAAGGTGAGACCTGGGAGGCCAATGCCAGCTGGGCCAGCAGAGCAGCCCAGAGTCTTGGCCGCCATGCTGCTGTCCGGGGCCCGCCTTCGTTACTTTTCTCATTGCTGAGACAAAATACCCGATGCCCAGAGTTAGAAGGGGAAAGGTTTATGTGGCTCAAGTCTGTAGAGGTTTCAGTCCATAGCTGACTGGCTCGAAGGCAGGGTGGCGCGGCAGAGGGGCATCGCAGAGGAGAAGCGGAAGGCAGAAGGCAGCAAGGCAATGAAGTAGCAAGCAGCAAACAACAAGCAGCCTTCTTTCTGTCCCTTATAGCTTATCCAGGTCGCCCCCCCACCCAGGGTGGGCCACCTTAATCCCAGCGCCACACGCCCCAGTCCAGCCACTTCTGAATGGCCCGCTTATGACCACATGCGGCTTGGGGACATCCAGACACACGCGGGTCTCTCTGTCGGGGGCAGGGGCTGGGGCTGCCCTGAGCACTGGGATGTCTGTCTGGGCCAGATGACCCCTGGGGGACAAGCATCCCGGGCTGAGGATGCCACTTGAGTCTGCATGGGAAAGGAGACTGTCTGTGAGAGGGGTCCCATGGGGAGGGAACCCCACGACCCACAGGAAGTGAACTATCTCTTGGCTGTTTTGTTTTGTTTGAGACTGGATCTCGTTGCTTAGTCCAGGCTGGCTTTGAACTTGCTATGTAGCCCAGGCTGTCTCCTGCATCAACCTCCTGAGTGCTGGGATTACAGGTGTGCACCCCCATGGCCCCTTTGGGCCATTCTTCTTGAGGGTCAAGCATAGGTGGCTGTGGGCATGGCCGCACCCAGCCTTAGAGAGGCAGGAGCGGCTGGAAGCCACTGAAGGGCTTTGAGGTGAGAATGAAGGATCAGATCACTCAGCTACCCCGGGGAGGAGAACAGGGTGGGGGGAGCTGTTGTTGGAGCCGATAAAGCATCAAGCTGGTATCTGCTGACCTCTCAGACGACACCAGCAGTGACATGACCAGTGATGATGACGAGGACGACAACGACGTGAGCCCCAACGGAGAAGGAGCGCCGTCACCTCAGCCAGTCGGCTCCTTCAGCAGTGAGTAGCCCGCCAGCCCCACCAGGCACCGCCCGTGCAGGGGAGGGCGCTTCTGGCGCCAGGTGGACGAGGCCTCTTTGGAGATGGTGCACCACCTGCAGCATGTGTGGCGTCACTCAGATCTGAGAGGAGAGTAAACTGACGGAGACATTTTTATGTGAGAACTAGACCCCAATAGAGAGTGAAATGCAGGGCTTTTCAAGCCCTAACATAGGTGAAGCTATTGGGCGTCTGCTTCAAGATGTGCCCTGCCTCCCTAGGAAAGGTCCTTAAAGGTTCTTCAGTGACCTTCACAAGTGTGTGTTGCTCCTAGGGAGGGCACGTGTTTTGTCTCACTGGGTCCTGTTTGGTTGGGGTGGAATGATGTGGGCCTCGGGATTGGCTGGTCTGAGCCAGACTCGGGGGCTGGGCTCCACTTCCGGAGTTTGGACTGATGGGGAGCTGGCTTTGGACAGACCTTTGGGACTTCTCTGAAACAAGGCCCATTGGGCAAAGCCTCCAGAAACCGTGCTGCAGGACGGGGTGGGAATCTGTCTCCACTGAGGAGCAAGGGTGCCTCCCCTCGGAGGAGGGCGTGTGCCCATGAGGGGAGCACTTCCTTCACTCCTCCACTGTCTGACCTGCCTGGGACACTGGGACCAAGGTTGAAGCTGGGACTGGGTCCAGAGAAGCTGAAGCAGAGACGAGGAGTCTCAAGGCTGCCAGTTGCATTCCAGGAGTTCTGGCAGAAATAAGTTGTCTGCCGGCCCACACCCACACGCCTGTGCCCTGTATACTTGCAACCCATACACCTGGACCTCACACACCTGGAGCTCCAACACCTGCACCCCACGCACCCGGACCTCATACACCTGCATCTCACCCACCTGGACCTCATGTACCTGCACCCCACGCACCTGGCCCTCATGCACCTGGACCCCACACACCTGCTGTGTGCTCAGGGCCCCTAGCACTCAGTGGGCTGTGCTCCAGTTTTTCCAGAGCTTAGTTCAAGGTTCCTCCTCCTCAGCCCTCTCAGTAGGGCCACCTGTGTGTTTTCCGCCATCTTCACCACTCATTTACTGAAGATGTTTCTTACACTGGTGCTTTTTTTTAAACTTGAAGTTTCTGTATAAAAGACCATGCTGCTACAAAATTAAAATCCTGTACAAAGTGCCACAGAGAAGATGTAGTCATGCACAGTGAGTGAATTTTAACCGTGGTAACTAGTTAGGAGTGGCCTTCAACCCGGGAGCAGGTGTGGGAAGGCCAGGCCTGAGGCTTCTGCACTGGTGAGAGTTAGGAGCTGACCAACACCACGTGTTGGACGTATCAGTGTCTGCTCCTCCTGGACATGGAGGATGCCACAGGGCACCGGGAGCTCTACCTTAACGACCTGGAGAAGGTTGTCTGGTCCCCCGAGGGGCAGAGCAAGGCTGGCAGTGCCCTCCTGGGACTCGTGTTGTGGCCACTGCCTCAGGTTAACCTCGTGGTCAAGCCTGGGGCTCCCTGACTGCGGGCGGTGTGGGCGCTGCTGGCCTGGGCTGCTCCCTCCTGACCACTGTTCCTTCCCAGGGCTGCCCCCGCAGGACCTGTCCCTTCCTGAAATGGCAGACACAAGCTTTGAGGTGGACAGCAGCGACGGCAGGGACACCATGGGCATGGACTGGGAGGCCCAACTGCAGGTACATGCAGGCTTCCACTCTTGTCAGAAAGCTGTCTTCCTGTCCGCAGAGATGCCCTTCTGTCCCCATCTGCCCCCAAGCCCTGCAGTGGTCACGAGCCCCCAGTCACTCCCGGGAGGTGGCTGAGGTGCAGTGGCCTGGTCACCGGTGTCCTGGTCATCGGACTCGGTCGCGTTTGGTGTCATTAAGAGCCCTTCCTAGCTGTGGGCAAAGAGCTGGGGCCCACGCCCCTCACCCGCAGAGTCACCGGCTGCTCCCGCCCGGACTGGCGTGGTGGGGAGGCTGTGCAGGTGGCCTCTGAGGCTCGGGGCCGCAGTTCCCTCTTCTGAGATCCCTGTCGGTATCTGGCATGCTCCTGGGCAGGCCACGGGGGCAGCGTGTCAGGCTGGTCAGCAGTCGCCAGGCCTCTCTGCCCACAGCCTGGGCAGCACCAAGGGCACGGCTGTCTGGGCACTGCCACGGCGCTGGTGAGCTCGAGTCGAAGTCCGAGTGCCCTTGGTCTCATAGGAGCAGTGTAGTACACACACAATCAACCGCACTTACTTTATTCAGACTGGACAGGTGGCCATAAGATGGGAAGAGCGACCTTTCTGCTATTGCTGGGGGGGGCTCTGCACCCCCACCCAGCAGTGACCCCTCTGCCTCTCTCTCCACTCTGCGCTCTCTGCCAGCCTCCCTGCTTGGAGCTCTGGCTCCCTCCCTGTGTCACCACGGACACCCTCTGTGCCCAGTGTGATACAAACGAGCCCCCGCTGCCCGAGAAACCCACTGGCCAGCAGGCACCGGGACCCAGCAAAGATAGGTGGTCACGGGGCTGGGGCTGTGTTCGTTCATTCAGTTCCCAGTGCCTCCTGCGTTTTTGTTTGTTGTCCTGGAAACTCTCAGGTGTGAGCTAGAAAGAGATTGGTTTCTGCAGCTTGGCTTCTTCATTCCCTCAGAGTGCTTTGTGTTTCAATGCCTGCACCCCAGGGTGCTTGAGGGAGCCCCCCAGGAGATGCACCCCACTCCGAAAAAAAACCGCTGCCTTTTTTGGTGCTACATTTTTCATGTTGCCACAGTATTTGTACCGCTTCCCAGCAGAACTGCAACGCACTTAATGTCAAAGACCTGTCTCTTCCTTCGTAATTTGTCTTCCTATGTAAACACTCACCAGCCCACAGAAGCAGAAACTCCTCCCCCGCAGCCGTGCAAGGCCACAGCTTCGCACCCTTGGTAGTCACGCCACCCCTTCCACTGCCAGTTCTCTCCAGCGCCAGAGCCCGTGGTCTCGCCACAGCCCCGTCCAGCTCTGCAGGCCTCAGTGCTGTTCTGTCCTGGAACCAGCACCTGCCGTGCCCAGGAAGTTTCAGCACAGCCTCTGTGGTCGGCAGACCTCAGATTCTCCTGAGTGATGTGAAGTTTTAAGTCCTCTTTTGGGGAAATGTGTTAAGATGGAAAAGGCATTTCTAACATAAAGGCCCCTGGGCTTTGCCATTGCTGTGTTGTTTGGAAACCCTGCACCTCGGAGCTCCCCGTCAGCCACACTGGGTAGCTTTCCTGCCAGCCTGCCTGTGCGTATTGCAATCCTACCCTGCACAGGGCCCACCCGAGGTCTTATCCCCAACCTCTGCCCACTGTTCAGGCCACCCGAGCCACCCCTCTGTGACGGCCGTTGAGCCTTTGCTCTCTGCATCCCAGCATACTGTTTACTGCTGCTCTCTAATTGTTTCATCAGTCATTTCCCCTCCAGCCAAATTGTAAGCTGCATGAGGGCAAGGAATATGTGTCATGTGGCTTTGGGATCTGCCTCAGAGTGCAGCACCAAGGTAGGTACAATGTCGGGCCTAGTAATGCTTGGCTCACTCAGACCCCAAGCGCCGTGAGCACTTCACCTATAGCTTCTCTCAAGCTCCAGAGGTCTGTGTTTGTTCTTTTAGAATGCCCAGTTCTACCAGCATGTCATGAGCCTGTATGAGGACAGGAAACCGCAGAACACGATCCAGGACAACATGGAGAGCTACAGGAAGCTGCTCTCCCTGGGTAAGCAGCTGCTTCCCCCAGCCACCCTCCGACCAGCTGTGGAGCGTGCGGTCCCCTGCTTGTTTCAGGCTGCAGGACGATGAGTCCAGGTTGACAGAATTCGACTTTAATAAGGAGCCTTAGAAAATTTTCAAGTGGGGAAATAAATGATGGGATTTGTTTTTCAAAGAAACTTGCCTGGCTTAGGTTGAGGAGTACATTGTGCAGTGGGGTGAACAGGGCTGGCTCTTGCCACAAAGTTGACACTTTTCCTAGCGTAGTGAAAGCATTTTTTTTTTTGGTACTGGGGATCAAACTCGGGACTTGGTGCTTGCCAGACAGGCGGCAGAACCACTGAGCTAAATCCCCGGCCCGAAAGCAGATTTTTAAGCACATGTAGAATGGGATCTTGAGTTCTCACATGGACTTCCCTGAAGACCTCAGCCTGAGCTGCTCTTTGGCTGTGTTGGTCTGTGAGACTCTTGCCCTCCAAGAGCTCTGGTGTTTGGAGAGCAGGTCGGGAAAGGGCATCAGGAAGCTGGAGGAAGACCACGGAGGCCGTAGAGAAAGGGGCGGTTGCAAGAAGATGAAGGCCAAAGAGGAGGAGAAGGTGAGCTCATGAACACGCAGGTCTCTGAACAGATTTCCAGGTGCAGTCGAGAGGATTAATTAAAATGTAGCTGGGAATGGGTTAAGGAACGGAGAGTAGGAAATTAAAGACATCCAGGGAACTGGATATGGGCTGCTTCCTGTTTAGTGGCTCAGGAAGGTGGAGATCAGCGTGTGCAGATGGCTCTGTCTCCAGTCTGAATGTGAGCTGTTGTGTTGTTCTTGTGACCAGGGATGCAGCTTGCCGAAGACTACCGGCACTCCCACATGACACAGGGCCACTCATTGTGGGGCAACAGAGATGCCTACCCCAGCACCAGCCAAGGTGAGCACCAGGCGGATCCTACAAGGAGCCAACCACCCATGAGACCCACCGGAGAAGTCGCCTGCACTGTCCCGACCCTGCCAAGGCCCTCTGCCTCTTGCACATGTCTGGGGCTGGGGTATTTACCTGTGCGGTTTCTTTCCAGGTCTCCACATTGTGCCGGAAGCCATAAAGTCAGCCCAGCAGCAGGGAGTCTGCAAAGACGAATCTTCCTGTGGAATGATCATGGAAAACCTCATCAAAGAAATGTCCCATGGCCCCAAGGCAGGAAGAGCGAGGGAGTCCAGTGAGGGGCTTCAGGAGTTCGGTGATGACTGGAAGGACGCTTCGTGTGGCAAGACAGACTCGGCGATCCAGGGGAGGGGTTTTGAAGGGAATTCATTCAGGGGAGGCTTCAGGTTCACCTCAAACCTTGTCTCCAGAAAGAAAGTCCTGGAAAGAAAGAGGTGCTGTCATTTTGACGCTGATGGGAAGGCCCCAGTTCGCGATCACAGAGGCTGTGCCAGGAAGAAGCCCTTGGAGTGTGGGGGTGAGACGAGGGAAGCCGTGAGCGTGAGCAACCTGAGCAGCCTCAGCTGCGCCCCCGCCTCGGAGTCACAGCCCGTCGATTTGGGGGTGATGCCGTATCTGTGCGAAGAGTGCGGGAGGTCGTTCGCTGTCGTCTCAGAATTTGTGGAGCACCAGATCCTGCACACTAGGGAGAATCTTTATGAGTATGGTGAGTCCTTCATGCACAGCGTGGCTGTCAGCGAGGTTCGGAGCAGTGGAGGGGAGTGCTTGGAGTGCAAGGAGTGCGGGGAGGCCTGCGCTACGAGCTCTGCCCTGGCCGAGCATTGCAAGACCCACGCCAGAGAGTACTTCAAGGAGTGCAAGGGTCAGGACAGTGAGGGGACCCAAGTGCTCAGCCCGACCTTCAGTGCGCTTCAGAAGATATACGGGCAAAACAAATTCTACGAGTGCAAGGTGTGTAAGGAAACCTTCCTTCACAGCTCGGCCCTGATGGAGCACCAGAAAACCCATGGGAGAGGAGACGTCACCGATGACAGAGATGGCGAATGCTGGCCCGAGCGTGAAGGCCAGCGCAGGGAATCACTTCTGCCCTGCTCGAGCCTGCATGGGTTTCAGAAGATGGATGGCAAAGAGAAAATCCACAAATGTGAGGTGTGTGGGGAGTCGTTCCTTCACAGCTCACCCCTGAAAGAGCATCAGAAAATACACTTGGGAGGAAATCCATTTGAAAATAAGAGTGAATTGTGTGAGGAAACCCCCGTTCCTGGGCAGTCCCTTAGAAGGCGGCAGAACACCTCCCCTCAGGACAGCCTCTTCGACTTTACCGAGGGCAGGGTTGCCTTGGTGCAGAGCCCGGACCTTGGTGAGGGTCAGAAAATTCATTCTCGAAAGAACTTCTTCAAAGGCAAGGGTTACGAGAAACCCGTCACTCACAGAGGGCCCTCCTCAGAGTCTCAGAAGAGCCATACCCTTAGCAGACCGCCTGAAGACGAAGACAAAGACGAGGAGGAGGCATTCACCATCAGCTCCAGTCCCCATGAAGATCGGAAGTTTCCCTTGGAAGAAAATGTCCTTCAGGGGAAACCGTACGAGAAGTCTGTTGTTTTCAGCACGGCCTCTGCTGATGCTCAGAAACGGCCCACAGTGGGGCTCAGAAGACCAAAGCTACCGGCAGAGTCTCCCCTTCAGAGCTCTGATGTTATTAACTGTCAGAAAGTCTATGCTCCAGGGGACGCCTGTGAAGGCAAAGGTTACAAGAGGCCCATCGTCCATGGCTGGGCTGCCCCCACACCTCTGAAATGTCCCAGAGGGAATGAACAGGTTGAATGTGGTGAGAAGGGAGAATCCTCCATGTATCTCTCAGACCTTCATAACAAGTGGCAGGGGATTCCCACCAGAGAGCACCCATGTGAGGGGGATAAGAATACCAGCTACAAGGGCTACACCATGCAGAGTGCACCCCACACTGAGCCTCAAAGAAGTCGTGCTGGAGGGGGAGCTGGTGAATTTAAGCCAGATGGCAAATTGACCATTCCCAGCTCAAATGTTCGTGAACACCAGAAGGCTCGGGCTAAAAGGAAATACATTGAGCCCCGGAGCAACGAGACCTCTGCACTTCATTCCCTGCTATCTGGGGAGCTGCCAACAGTTTGTGCTAGAGAGAAGCTCTGTGGACGTCAGGAGTGTGGAGAGTCCTTTGCTTGTAGCTCCGACCTCGCTGAACACCAGAAGATTCACAACGGAGAGAAGCCCTGTGGAAGCAGGAACTATGAGCGATCTGCCATTCACAACTTCTCCCCTGCTGACCCTCAGACAAGTTATACCCAAGAGCACTGTACTGAGGAGCAAGCATGCAACAAACCTAGGGAGTTGGGGCCGGGCTCTGCTGCCAGCAGCAACCTCGATGCACATCAGACAGCTGACGCCCAAGAGAAGCCCCACGGCGAGGAGCCCCATGGGCAGGAGACCAGGGGAGACCCTGCCGCTCAGGCCTCTGAGTTGGATGAGCCCGATGGCACCGTCTATGAACGTCAGGACTGTGGGCTGGACTTCGCAGCCCTCTCAGACCTCAGGGGCCACCAGGATGTCCAGAGCAGGAAGCGCCATGTTGACAGTTGTGAGTCCGGACATCCGGAAGTTCACACGCATTCCGTCAGCAAATGTGAGAAAGTGTGCAGCGGTGAGCAGCTCGACGAATGCCCCAAGCGTGGGGAGCCTTTTCTTCACAGCTCCTTCCTCTTCAAGCATCAGAGGATTCATGAACAAGACCAGTCGTGCACCATGGAGGCATGTGATGACAATTTCATCTCTCTCTCACCTGTGAAGCCACAGAGGAACCGTGCCATTGGGAGGAACCCCGGCTTGGCCATTCGATGCAGTCAGTGCACACAAGGCTTCCTCCGTAGCTCCACCCTGGACATGCACACAAGGCATCTCAGGGATGACAAGTCAGTGGAGCAGAGTGAGAGGCCTGAGATTTTCTGTCAGGGCCACGCCCTCACTGAACTTCCGGGGAGTGAAACCAGAGAGAAACTCATGGAGTGTCTGTTGTGTGAGGAGAGCGTCTTCACTCCGAGAGAGCTTGGGGATCACCACAGGAAGGTTCACAAAGATGAGCCCCACGAGTACCAGCCCTCTGACACGCGGGCCTCGCTTCTCACCAGGCCCCTCAGAAAACCCAAACCATTCTTTGAATGCAAGGACTGTGGGCAGCCCTTTATTCCTGACACAGACCTCACTGGACACCACGGATTTTATCCTGAGGAAGCTACCACTGCCCAGGAGGCTGAAGCTGATGTCCTCATTCCACAAGAAGCTCTGCAGATTCAGGGCTCAAATGCGGACGCTGCCGAGCCAGGCATGGAGGTGGCAGAGCCAGGGGTAGAAGCTGCTGAGGCCAGCGGAGAGGCCAAAGGGCCAGATGAAGAGGCCACTGAGCCCAGCGGGGAGGCCGAGGCCCAGCCCACTGGGGATGCTGACGAACCAGATGGGGCCGGGATTGAAGACCCAGAAGAAAGCAGCAGAGAGCCAGAGGGAGATGCTGATGAGCCCGACGGCGCGGGGATAGCGGACCCAGAAGAAGGAGGTGCTGATCCAGAGGTCTGGGTGGAGGGGTCGTACTACAGCTGCCCCGAGTGCGCGGAGATCTTCCTGTCCAGCACGGCCTTCGGTGAGCACCTGCAGATCCACGCCCGCGTGGTCATCCTGGAGCCTGCGAATGCCCTGGGCCACTGCTCCGGCTACATGGCGCGTGCCCGGCAGGCCGGCCAGAAGCCCTTCAGGTGTGGGGTCTGTGGCCAGCCCTTTGGCCACTTCCCGCCCCTCGCTAGGCACCAGAACACGCACAGGCGTGAGTGTCGGGGATGGAGGGCCTTCACCTAGGACCTGGCCCACAGTGGGCCCCGAGACGTTTCGCTGCTGTCAGAACAGGAGTGGCGAGCTGACAGCGTGTAGACCTGAGCTGACATGGGCAGCTCAGGTCCAGTGTGGAGACCCCTGCAGTCCCGGCTCCCCCTCAGAGCACTGGCATGTGCGTGTGGGAGAGCAGTAGCATGTACAGTACCTTCATCTGTGTGAGCAGACCGAGAGGCCCTGTGAACATTCCGGACACCGAGACCGCCTGCCACTGTCAGGGGTGCCGCTGCGTATCATGTATCACGTCGTTTCCTTCCAGGCGGAGAAACAACCAGGTCACAGCCAGAGGCTGACCGCATAGGCTTGGGTCTAACGATGCACAGGTCCAGTTTACTCCGCGGAGCTACCTTACCTGGTACTCTGACTTTTTCTTTTTCTTGGAGGAGGAGAGAGCAACAAATTCATATTTATTTGTAAGTATCTTAGATCCTGAGAAAGGTTTATTGTGCATTATTCGAGCCCTGTCAGTATCTTTTTAGTAACTGTGTTTTATTCCTAATTCTCAGTCTTGTGAAGGTGTAGACAAAGGATAATATGTCTTTTACTCTTTGCTGTTTGAAAAGACAAGTAATTTTGGCTTTCTCCTATAGCCGTCTGTCTGTACCAATGCCTTGGGACCTAATGTTTGTGTGTGAGCCTTTGTAATCTGTGGATTGGCTTTTGTGACCCAAACTAACCTGTTGCCACATTGTCTGTACCTTGTAGTATTTCTCAGGCAGAAATACTACAATTTGGGGTATTTTTAAACTTTTTTTTTTTAAAGCAACTCAGTGTGTGTTCAATAGTGAATTCATAAAACCTGAAGCTTTTCCCTGTAAATTTTATGCCTTTGCCTTTAAAGAACGCACTGCAGGGCTGGGGATTTAGCTCAGTGGTTTCGCCACCTGCTGCGCAAACGCAAGGACCTGAGTTCGATCCCCGGTACCAAAAAAACCAAAAAATGTGCTGCAACCACCACTAGACCAGAGTTTTGCTTGGTGGAGGCTGAGAACTAGGGGAGGCTCTCTCCTATCCCTGTAAATAAGGAGGCCGGCCGGTGATCGTACGTCACTTCCTCCCGCGCTTCCGGCCTTAAGAGACAAGCAGCACCGTGGCGGCATCGCTGTGTGCTGCACAAGTCAGTTTGCTCCCTGGGTGACCAGGAGCACATGTCCTTAAATCTTTCCATTCCTAAACTTCATCTACCTGTTCTTTACCTGTCAGACTTTCATCCCTTGTCTAATTTATATTTTAAAAAATATTAAAAACCAAAAAGTTTTCTTTACAGTCAGCCCAAGCTTAACATGGACTCAGGTTCCCCAGCAGCCTTAATTTGTTTTGTTCCCCTCTGTCCCTTCTTTTCAGCCCCCCGATTATCTGTGAGGTGTCCACTCGTGTCATGTTGGTCTCATCCCCTCTGATCACAAGCTGACCTCACAGCTCCAGGTGGCCCCGTGTCCTGTCCTGTGGACCATTTGTGCTCCTTTGCCTCCTCCTATTGCATAACAGCTATACAGTACTAGAAGTTTTTGGTCTTGAGTTGGCTGGGGAAAAAATTTTTTTAAAAACTTAAAAAAAAAAAAGCAAATCTCTCAATGAAGTGAGCAAAAGCTGAAGGCAGATCATTCAAGCAAACAAAATATCTGCCGGGGGAAATTGTCTGAATCTTCCTCTCTAGAGCTGCTGGTCTGGGGCTCGTGGGGAGTCTGTAGGGATGCCAGGGTGCAGGGAGAGCAGGACTGAGGGGAAGATGCAGAAACGAATATGCCAAGCAGGGAGACCTATCTGTCACCAGACTAGGAGGGCAAGGAGACAGGCAGAAGGAAGCACCAGAAGTAAGGCTAGGGTGGCGAGGATGAGTCAAGTGGGGTGTCCTGGGTCATGGGAGGAAGGTGTCTTTTTGATGGCACGGTGTTCATAAAGGGCAGCTGCATACAAAACCCGAGGTTAGAATGGGCATCCAGTGAATTGAGGGGCAGTGAGGTGCACCAGAAAGGGACCCTTGGAGTGGGAGTCCATGTCGATGTGGTCAGGGCAGATTATTTGGGGGGACCATTACTGTTACACTGTTAATCATTAGGCCCTTTTCAGAAAGCAGCTTGCCAGAAGACAGGGTGTCTTTCCAGCCTTGACTGCATGTGGAAGCAATTTAAATGCCAAACAATAGAGGAATGATTCAGCATCCTTGGATTCATATGCAGCTGTTTAAAAATGATAATCTTGGGCCGGGAATTTAGCTCAGTGGTTCTGTCACCTGCCTTGCAAGCGCAAGGACCTGCCTTCGATCCCCGGTCCAAAAAAAAAAAAAAAAGATAATCATAAAGAATTACATAGCAGTGAAGAAAAATATTTACAGAATATTAAGTGGAGAAAGCAGGACACAAAATTATATTTATACTACAATTATAACTTTAAAATTGTATGCTTATAGTCAAAAGCTGTTGTGTTGTTGTGGGCTTATAGTTCAGCATTATTTTCTTAAATTTCTTGAATATTCATGGTAGTGTTAATGGCCACATTTCCTTTGTGAACATAATTTGAACTCATTATCAAACACTTGGAAAATAAAAGTGGAGGAAAAATAATAAACAATCGATATCCCCACTATCTGAAGATATAAACTCTTTAGTATCTTTTTTGTTTCTGTGCACAGGTTATGATTATAACTGTGTCAGAATGTACATTGAAGACAACTATCAGATTACTCTTGTGAAATTATACTTTCATCTTAATTTTTTCAAGTGTTCATTGTAATGGTGTCCTGATAACCAAGTTCATTATGTATATTTCCATTAAAAGCAAATATGTGTTCAGAGGAATAATTAGACAATATAGTAAAACTAGAGAAGAAAAGTTTATCCATATTCCCAACACCCAGACACTACTGTGAACATCTTGATCTATTTCTTCCATCTTGTTTGAGTGCACAAGCTTGTGATTATAACAGTGTTAAATATCTGTGCATAAAGTTTAAAATGAAAAGAAATGTGAAAAATAATTAAAATAGTGTTGTCATTGTGGGATTATGGTTAAAATATTTTGTCTCAAATTTCTTGAATATTCTTTGGTGTTTTGGTAATGAATTTTATGTATGTATTTTTTCATTACAAATACAGTATATACACATAAAAAGCTTGGAAATTCAGTAAAGCAGAAGAAAAAATTTCACCCATTTTCCCAACAACTACTGTTAACATCTTGATCTGTGTGCTGGTCTATAACTATTAGGATGTTAATGATAAGTGTCAAAGATGGGAAGAAATATGGAAAACGACAGAGAGGCGGTTGTGTGGTCATTGTGGGATTATAGTTAAATGTTTTGTCTTGGTTTCCTTGGTCTTTATCATAGTGCTTTGGTAGCCCTCTTTTCTTATATCTATTTCCATAATAGGTGCAGTACATGTTCATTATAGAAACCTTAAAGTTGTAGAAATAGAGAAGAGAAATTGACCCATATTTTCACCATCCAAAGACTGTGGTTAACATCTTGACATCTTTTTTTCATCTTGTTTCTGTGCACAGGTTTTTGATTTGTTAATATGGTTGTGGTCATTTTTATGTGTAATTGTGTCAACAATAAAAATAAAAGTTAAGATATTTCTCCGTCCCTTTTTCTGTTCATTTTAAGTGTTTCGAGTTGTTGAATATGTGTTTTCTGGTTAAAGTTATAAATCCCAAAACAGAGCCTCCTTAGGCTTAAAAATGTGTTTGGCTTGCCAGTCTCACTCTTTTTAAAGTTTTGCATATTTCAAAAATAACTCCTAAAGGATCATTTCATACTACTTGCCTCCATGTTTTTGACTGCATTTAGAAAATTAAAAAATATATTCCAATAGTGTTTTTAAATTTGCTAATAACCACAAACGTATTTCAGTTACTTGGCTGGGCATTTTTTATTAGAAATATGAGATTCTCTCAAACATAAAGATTCATGAATTTTTAACATAAAAATATGAATATTAGGGTTTAGAGTGTCTGTGAGGTGTCTATTCGTAAGTCTTGCTGCAGTGAAAAGGCATTCATCCTCAGGGGAGTCATTTCAGTTCATCATCCCTACTTTAACCCAACTTCACCATCAGGAACATCCCATTAAAAATTAGTAGATTATAACCACAATTTGGGAGGTAACTTTCAAACACACCTGTGACTCCATGTTGACCAGAGGTCTTCAGCCTAGTTGCCCACTGGAACACGGCTCGTGACCACAGGGGTGATGCAGTACTCAGCTGCAGCCGCTGTGCCCTGATTTCATGGAACTTAAAGGAAATGATCATCTACTTCTCTCCTTTCTGGTCCCCCTGCACATGGCACAGTTGGATTTTGCGCTTCAGGTATAAAAGCATACTTTTAGTTGTAACCACTCTGGCATTTGAGAGCAGTCTGCATTTTTTCAAACTTACAACTTAACATTTATTTACACTAAAATGAAAGCCCATTGAATTGTGATTATCTCTTGTGACATCTGAATTATTTTGGCCACAGCTTGGATGGTCATTTGGTGTAAAGGGGCATCAGCCTAGGTCAAGGTGAGGGTAAGATTGGTTTCTTGCAGAGTATATTATAGAAGGTAGTAAAAGGGGATGAAGTAGGTGACGGGGAGCTGCCTGACCAGCCCTTATCCCCTTGAGGGACACACTCATCTCATTTGAAGAGGCAGCTAACTCTTCTGCTGCTATGTTCATTCCATGAGATTGGACTTCTCCCTGCCATAAACTGGTTTGTGCTCATGGGTTTCCAGTGTTCAGCCAGACTCAAAAGACGCTAAAGACTAGCTGATTGGTCAGGGCTGGTTGTACTGATGAACAAGCAGATCTGGGAGGAGATAAGGCCATGTGACCTGAAAGAATCTTAGTTCCTGGTGTCTGATCCACAGCAGTGCCTTGTGGAGTGCACTGCTGTCCTTCCCATTACTATGATGAAACACTGGAGGCAATTTACCCACACAGAGAAAAGGTTTATTTTGGCTTATGGTTCTAGAGGTTCCAGTGCAAGATGAAGTGGCCCCATCACTTTGGGCCTCTGGCTAGAGCAGGACCTTATGCCAGGAGTGTGTGGCCGAGTAAGCTGCTCAACATGAGCCAGGAAGCAGAAGTGAGACTAAGAGGCCAGGGTCCGAAATCCCCTTCACAGCTGGCATAAAGACTTCCCAGTCGGCCTCATTTCTCAAGATTCCACCACCTCCTAACAGTGCCACTCTGGGGACCACACCTTTCCATATGGGCCATTGGTAGAGGTGACCTTCCAAGCCATATGGAACATGGGTAATGCATCTAGTGGTCAAAGAAACAACTTCCAAGAGCTACTGAATGTTGAATACAAACAAATGCTAATTCTCAGGGATGGGAACATTACAAGGTGAGGCAGAAGTAAGCTGTGCTATTGGCAGGCTAGCCAGCTCCTCCCTTGGGAAGCCATGAATGAGAAGGCAAGGCCAGTACTACATCCCCCCACCAGCCAGACACCTGGTGACAGGCTGATGGCACCAAGACCCTTTCATCATAGGGCAGTGTTGTGTTCTCAGTGAAGGAGAGACTCATTCTAGGTTTAGCTTTTTTTCCCTCTGCTTGCCAGCTTCTTATCAACATCTATGAGCTTACTGCATGCCTCATATAACACTTACATGCCACACATAGCGGTAACTTGTTGTGATAATGCTGTATAATGAGCAGCCATAAAGCTTCATTGGCACAAACTAGGTGCTGACTGCTCACACATCCAGGACCAGCTGGGTATCCAGCCCCCAAGGTCATACCTCCACGGTCCACTCAGGCATGCTCAGAAGTGTGCTTTACTAATTCTCGGGGAGTTTCTTAATCTAGCCAAGTTGACATATCATGAGCAATGGCCACAGTCTGTACCTTAGTGGGTGTCTGGTTGCACAGGTATGTGCATGTCAACACTCCTTCACATGATGCACTGAGTGTGTCCTGGTCCCTGCAGGTAAACTTTGCCTAAAAACAATTCAGTGAATTAAATGAATAGCCCTCTGCCTAAGGACATGCATATGAAAATACTTAGGAGGGAAATGAATAGAAGCCTGCAATTTACGATGAAATGTGCCCAGACACTAAGATGGAGTGGCAGAAGAACAGATGGATGGACAGCTGGATAGAGACACACAGAGAAGACACCAGGCTATCCATGGGAGAAGCCAGGTAATGGCAGTTCCCTGAGCAGGTCCAACTTGCCTGTGTGTTGGAATATGTTGTGCAGAAAATTCCATAGTTAAAAGTAACCTTGCCTCTCCTGCCTCAGCTACCTAGTTTGTTGCCCAGAGGCAGTGCTTCCAGTTTCTTGTACTGACTCCAGAAAGCTCTGCACTCCTACAAGCATGTCACCATAAACACAATACATAAACATATTTATTGCGCATGTTTCAGTACATCGTACCTGCACATCTTGACTCCTTGAAAAGTGCTTCAGTTAAATTGCAAATGGCTCCTAAAACCAGAAAAACACATTCCATCTTGTTTATGAAAAGAGACCCAGAGTCACCCTTGCTATTATTTCTCAAGTTCTGGAAAAATTAAAATAGCTCAATCTAACAGTGTGGATGCTGGCATGTTCATGTAGTTGCTGGTTGCATTAGATACGGGAGGCAGTTTCAAAATCTGCCAAAGTGCCATGTGTGTGTCCACTTTGCCTTGGCAATTCTGTTTCAGAGGGTTTTTCCTACCCATAGGTTGCATACAAACAAAGTCACTGAAAGTGAAGAGTATGCATTTAGCACTAGTTATAGCAGCAAAGGACTGGTGTGATATAATTTGGATCCTAAATGTCCCCCAAAAGCCCACATGCTAAAGGGTTGGTTGCCAGCCTATGATACTGGTGTGAGGCAGTGGAACCTTTAGGGGGTGAGGCCTAGTGAAAAGAAGTTAGGTCTTTGGGGACGTGCCCTTGAAGGGGACGTTGCGACCCTGGCACCTGCCTCTCTTCCTGCTTCCTGGCCATCATGAGTGAGCAGCTCTGTTCCAGCGCACACTCCCTGCCCTGATATATGCCAGGCCACAGGCCTAACGCAATGGAGACAAATGATCATAGGCTGAAGCTGCTGAAACCAGAAGCCAAAGTAAACGTTTCTTCTTACTGTAAGTTATTTATCTCAGGTGTTTTGTCACAATGGAACACAATATGCAATATATATAATGTCATTTATGTAATATATCACATACTATACACACTTCTGTTTAATATCCTACTATATGTATATATATATATATATATATTTTTTTTTTTTTTTTTTGAGACAGGGTCAGGTTTTCGATATATAGTTTGGGCTGGCCTTGAACTCACTATGTAGCTCAGGTTGGCATGAACTCATGAGTGATCCTACTGCCTCAGCCACCTGAGTGGTGAGATTACAGGCATTGCCACCACACTCAGCCCATGTTTTAAAATATTTGAATGTTTTATATTTCAGATTAAATTTATAACTATCCATTTAATATACAGTATAGTAATATTGATTACATGTAATTGCACAGATGTATGTATTTGTATGCATATGTATAATGTTCGTACATATACACCTGTGCAGCACAACCTATGTATAAATACGTGCACACATACAGATTTATCAACACATGTAACTACAAACACACATATATACATATATGTACTTTCTCTAAAGAATTTACTCATGAGATGGCCAAGCATAAGGAGCCAGGAGACCACGTCTCAAATCTACCTTCCCTAAGATAGAGTTTAGGAACATTTATGAGACAAAGAAGCAGGGTGATTGGAGGCATTGGGAAAGGCGATTGAAGGTGAACTAATCAGCAGTTTTCACATTCATAATCAAACCTCATAACTCTTCATCGGACCCGTGTACAAAATGGTGGCATCAGTGTCATCTAAGGGTGGAGTTTGGATCTGCTGCCATCAAAAGGTCACCCAGGTGAAGAGTGGGTGCTTTCAACAAAGTGAGTACTAGTACTCTGCTAGAGACTATTGCCTGGCCTAAAAATTTTGTTATTTTAAAGTCAACCTCAAATAACTAAAAGCAGCCAAGGCTTGAAGGTTTGTTTAGGTCCCCCACCTCCAGAAGGACACTTCAAAGCACAGTGGTTGCCTGTATGTGTGTATAGGAGAGTAAATACTTGGTGGATGGTGCATATTTGGGGAGGGATCATTATCACTGTCTTATGTTTATTTTCAAAATTCTCAAACCACTTATTTCTTCACCGACTTAACACACTCTTTTGAGGCAGGAAGTCTACAGACACCACTTCCGCCCACCTCTCTTCTCCCCCTAAGGGGCGGGGCTGGGAATGGGCAGGAGACCAGTTCAGTGCGCAGTCGCATACCCTCCCGCGTGCGTGCCCACCAGTGTGCTGAGCAGTTCGCAGCAGCAGTTCTGTCTGACGAGGGCGTCGCGCGGCCGAGGTGAGCTACCAGAGCCGGAAAGTTGCAGGTATCCGGGAAGAAGGAACGTGCGGGCACGAGACGAGGGAGAAAGGGCCTTAGGGCCCCACCAGGGGGATGTGTGTTGGCCTTGCTGTGGAGAGTGACCGTGCAGGGCCAGGCAGCGACTACGGTGGACAGGGACAAAGATGGAGAGGCTGAGGGGAAACAACGGGCGGGCTCAGCGGCCCTGAGTCAGCCCTGCCCTCCTCCCGCCTCCTGCTCCCTCTTCCTCTGCCCTAGCTGCCCCTCCTGGCTCTGCCCCTTCCTCTTCCCGTTCCCGCCCAGCTGACCCCTCTTCCTTCCTCAGCCCATGCTCTCTCCCACTCCAGTCTGCCTCTGGTCCTGGAGCCCCTCAGCCTTGCTCTGGTTGTGCCACCTCCTGCCTCAGTAGGGCTTCCCCCTCAGCCCTGTTTCTCCTTCACTGCTCCCTGGCTTCTAACATCTTAGAATTATTTTATACAGCGGAATCGTGTAATTTGTATTTTTTGAGCCTCTTCTTTCAGCAGTAGGACATCCATGTTTTCATTTTTATTTAGATTTCCAGTATATACTGTGTATTTTTACTAGGGCTCCGTCTCCTCGGCAACACTTAGTATTCTCTGACTTTTACTTTTGGACATTCTGAAGGGTACTTGTTGATATCTTATTGTACTTTTAACTTGTATATCTCTGATAATTAGTGAAGTTGTGCCCCACTGTATATTAGTCATTTAATTATCACTTTTATGTAGTATCTCTTAAAATTTTTAAATCTTTTTTGCTCCTGTTTTGTCTGCTTTTTTCTTACTAATTTATATAAGTTCTTAATCTATTTTGCATATGAATGCAGTTCTTTGTGGGATGTATATATTGTTAGGATCTTTCCTCATTCTATATAACACAGTTGTTCTAACTCACTTTTTTTTGTTTTTTGGGGGTTTTTTTGGTATTGGGGATTGAACTCCAGTCCTTGCGCTTGCACAGCAAGTGGTGAAACCACTGAGCTAAATGCCCGGCCCTCTAACTCATTTTTTAAATGAAATGCATTCTTTTGTGGCTTATCAATTTACTTTAGTTCATCGTGCTTGGAATTCAAGTCTCTTTTCCCTCGAGGACCATTTCTGGCAGACTTCCAGCCTGTTTGTGGGTTTTCTGGGAATAGGGCTGAGAAATCACCTGTGTGCCTGTGCACAAAGCTCTATATAGGTGTATTTAGAGATTTGTGTGATGTGAGCTAACTAACTCCTTTTGCTTCAGACAGCCTCCACCATACTGTCCACAAAATATTATGCACTTCTTTTGTACTTGTCTCTGTAATATCTGCAGGTCCTGAGGTCTTGGGTCTTTATATCTGATACAACTCTGCCCACCATCTTCCACAAACCATATACTAGAGCATCCTACCTTGCAGAGTGCCTGTATCCTATAAAGGACCAAGGTGCGAAGATGCTGCATGTGACAGAGCTTTTGGATGTTGTGAAGAAAGCCCACATCTTTCATCTATGCAGTCAAGATGAGAATCCAGAAACTAGTCCCACAAGAAACCCGGGAGTTCTGGACAACTCTCATCAACAGTTTAAGCATTTTCAGTATTTGTCACTGACTGGGCCTCACCAAGCTGTGAGCCAGATCCAGGTGCTTTGCCGACGGTGGCTGCAGCCAGAGACCCACACAAAGGAACAGATAATAGAGCGACTAGTGCTGGAGCAGTTTCTGAGTACCCTGCCAGAGGAGATTCAGAAATGGGTGAGGTCAAAGCAGCCGGAGAACAGCAGCGAGGCAGGCATGCTGGTGGCAAACTTGATTCAGGCATGTGAGGATCCAGGTGAGACAGGTAGGAAGCAACTGGTTGTTTCTGTCCGCTGAATGTCTGCTGTATGCATGGTATGTATTAGGAGCTGAATAAAAGAATGCATTTTATACATCCAGTCTAATCTGCATAATCTCATATGAAATGGAAGAAATTTGGGCTTTGGTTTTGGCTTTAAAATTTATTATTTCTCTGAGAGTATCAGCTTTGTCCCCTTCTCCCACACTTACCCAGCCTGTTCTAGTATCAACAAAAACAAAACACATACTGTGAAAAAAATCTTCTAGGACTACCCATGATACTAATAAGTGTAAATTTGGGGAAATTGGTCTTTATTTGGTTGTTCCATTCAAGGACATGAATGAATTTTTTTTAATGGATGGCTAAATTTTCTGTGCAAGAGGGCACAAAATGTGGCAGGCTTGGAAGTTTAACCTCTGCCAAAATTTACCGGTCTCTTGGTAACTCAAGTATTAGATTGGAACTAAGGAGAGCATTTCAAGAAGGAAAGAAGAAAGCCGCTCAATTCTTACAATTCTTTAAATACAAATAATACTAAAAATAATGTTGAGAGAGAGAGGAAATATAAATACAAAAGATGATAGCTGTCTCTGGGACGAAGGCTGGGGCGCACACAGGAAAGAAGCACAAAGGGAGGTTTAAGTTACTAGGAATGTTCTAGTTTTGGGGTTGAATGGTAAATTCACAGGTCTTATTTACACTTGGAAATGAAAATGAGTGAGCTTAAACATGATGATGCTTGGCTCAATGCTGATAGTGTGTCATGAACTAAGGATTGTGCTCTGTCCAGTCCTGTATGCCTACATTCCTTAAAAGAATTTTTAAGACGCTGTGTGTGTGTGTGTGGTGCCATACTGGGAACTGAAGGCAGGACCTTTGTACTGAGCTACATCCCCAGCCTATTTTTTACTTTTTATTTTGTGCCAAGGTCTCACTAAGTCACTAAGTTGCCCAGGCTGGGCTCAAACTTGCGATCCTCCTGCCTTAACCTCCCAGAGTGCTGGGATCACAGGCATGTGCCATCCCGTGTGGCTTTATAGTGTACATATTGAACACTTACAATGTATTATTGTAGGTGTTTTTTGCATATGAATTCATTTGCTCTCATTAACAGCTTTGTGAAATTACTTTCACTGTACAGACTAGGAAACAGAGGCACAAAGCTGAGTAATTTGCCTGTGGTTCCACAATTCTTAACTGGTAATCAGGCTGCCTGCTCCCCATCTATACTCTTAATCACAGTGCTGTACTACCTCCGGTGGACCTAGTGAGTATGTCCCAGTGGTTAAAGACTTGACCAAAGGTCCAGAACCATTGGAGCTGAGGGTGGAGATTGGAGGGTGGGGGTGGTGCTAAAGAGTAGCCATTACATGAGAAAGAAACAATAGATTAAT
This sequence comes from Heterocephalus glaber, assembly GCF_000247695.1. Next base: position 1,231,394 of record NW_004624832.1, read on the forward strand.
GAAAAGTGTACTTGAAAAAAAGACTACAGGCAAGGAGGGTCTTCCAGGTTCAGACTTCTGGAAGAAAGGCTGTCTTCTAGATCAGTAAGTGAAAAGGATGTAGGAAAGGTTCAATAAGGCTGCCACTAAAAATTACCTACTGTGTGCCTTACATTTGTAATATTCAAGGCTCATAAGAGTCCTTGGAGGCATAGGTAGAAGTATGTTTTATAGTTGAAAAACTGAGGTTGCCTGATAATTTTGATTGGGAATTGAAACTGTAAATCACTAATACTGAATAGGGAGAACCTTCACTTTATTGGAAGACAGTGAGGAGCCATTGAAAGATTTAGAGCTGGGAAAAGACCAGAGTCCCTTTTGGGGTTTTGCTATGTTGAAAAGAGAATTTACTTTGGTGGTCTTTCTCTCACCATAGGAAGCCCGTTGTGGCAAGATGGGGTAGTGGGAGGCAGCAGGCAGTTCTATGTCTGTGCTTGCAGACAGACAGAACTCAACTCTGTGGTCATTCCTCTTTTGTAGCTTCCCCTGCTCAGGACTCCATCCTCGCAGAAAATAAGAACACCAAAAGAAGAATACAGAGGCATTAGACAAACCACCCTCTGCTGGGTCCCAGGTAAGGGTTGCTTTCTGGGGACTTGATTCTCACCTGTTTCTGGACCTTCCCTGTTCAGTTAGATCATGTTAAACAGCTTTCTGTTTATCTGAAGCCTTGGTTTTCGAGTGTCTTACAGGCTGTGTTCCTCTTCCCAGTGGGGAGGTTAGAGTGACTGGGGGCCTATTCCATCAGGCAGGCCACCACTGACATGCTGACTCCCGGTCCCGGTGAGTCTGATCCTCTCCCAAGATGGAGTGTGTGCCAGGCGGGGGTGTAAGGCATGCTGCAGTCAGGAGCTGCCCCGCTTCCCTTTCCAAACCCTCTGGTGCTGAATTTCAGTGAGGGAGTTTCTCTTTCTGATTTCTTGCCTGACTCTGATTTTCTCTGCTTTCCTCCAGTGCATGTATCAGAGTCCGTCACTTGCTGTCACCACCAGTCTGGCCATGTGAACTTGTGCCTCAGGTTTTAGTTGTTACAAACAGCCCCATTATAAATAGGCCTGTACATGTGTTCAAGTGCACAGGAGCAAACATAGCTAGGAATTGAAGGTCTGGGTTCAAAGTGGTTTATCATTTATTTTTCCCTTAGCATTTTATAAGAGATCTTGTGGATAACATTTGCTATTGTCAGCTTCCTGATTTTTGTTAATTGAATGAGTATGGAATATTTTCATTTTGATTTGCATTTTCATATTAATAAGATTGTAATATCTCTTCATAATTATCAGTTCTCTGAGTTTTACAGATAAGACATGGAGGCTTAACCTACTCACACTAAGTTCATAAGAACCAAAGCCAGAACTTAACGTACCTCCCTGGTTCCTGGCACAGAGTGTACTGCTGAGCTGTTGAGTATATGCATTCTTGCTTTTTCTCCACAAAGTCTCTTGAAAGGCTTTATTTCCCCCACCCGAACCTTTAGTAATTGTTTAGGGACTGTCAGAAGTGTTATCACTTCTCTCCGAAAGGTGCAGTGCTAAGTCCCTGTGGCCTTGGGGTTAGAACACTTAGAACTTCCTGGCGATTTGCGCCCCTGCTTCATGTTCAGTCCTCTCTCGTTAGGCTTGCTGTCTTCCCCCTGGGATAATTCCCGGGCTTTAATGGAGTGTTTCTGCTGTTTTAGGAGTTAGTGACATTCGAAGATGTGGCTGTGACCTTCACCCTAGAGCAGTTAAGCTACCTTACTGCTTCTCAGAGGAAGCTCTATGGGGAGGTGATGCTGGAGAATTACCAGAACCTGGCTTCCCTAGGTAAATGGATTCTCTCCACAGAACTTCATTTCTGCCCACTAGATTCACGGTGGCTCTTCTGCATCTCCCCATCTGCAGTGGTGGCTCATTGTATTGCCCCTAGATCAGAGGCAGTATTTTAATATCTGGTTCACTGATAATGATAAAGTAGCTAACGTTTATTGAGTACTTATCATGTGTCAGGCAGCAGTCTAAGCATTTAACAGGTTTTAACTCTAAGCCTCATACAAGTTCTATGAGGGGGAGGTATACTAATTATTGTTATTATTATTGCCATTTTTTTTTTTGTACTGGGGATCGAACTTGGGACCTTGTGCTTGTGGCGGAACCACTGAGCTAAATCCCCAGCCCTATTGCCATTTTTTATCTGTACCAGGAAACAGACTCAGGGAAAAGGTAGATTACTTGTTTAAAGCTGTGATTCGACCCTTTGTGGCCTGAGTCTAGAATCTGCCTTCTTAAACTCTGATGTGCTGCCTGAAAGACACTAATTTTTCCCAAACCTTCTGATTATGTTAGGTAGGAAGTGTAAGCTTGGTATTGGAATGTCTCTGAATTTTGTTGATCTTCCATTTAGGCAAAGAGAGAAGACCTCAGACCTGAGCCATACTTAGGCAACAGAAACTAGTTAGTATCTACTAACCTTAGTTAAAAATTATTCCCAAGTTGTGAGGACCCAGAATTGAGAGTTCTTGAATCCCAAGTTATGAGTCTCCCTTCTTCAACAGAGTATCAGTTCCCTAAACCTGGCATTATCTCATACCTGGAAGAAGAGGTGTCAAGAGCAATAGAAGAGGACAGCAATACGTGATGTGTCAAAGTGAGTAAGGAGGGGAAAGCCTACGGAGACAGGCATCATGGGAGGTCAGTAACCCCATGCAGTTAATTAGGAGGGGGCCTGGGATATGCTAGTCAGGGCCATTCCTCAAAGCCCGTTTAGCTTGAGGAGACAGCTGGGAGGAGCTCTCACTTCAGGGCCTCTCTCTTTTCAGTACTTTCCCTCATTTCCTTTCCAGAGCTCATCTCCCTGCAGCAGGAGTTCCTCTCATGCCTAGCTCCAAGGAGGCTGATTTCCCTTTTCTCTAGTGTCATAACCCTTGCATTCATTTGTGCCTTTTTCCCTGCAGCTAGAATAAAATATCTTTCCTCTTTAACAGAGATAAAGGAAAAACCTTGGCAAGATACCACCTCTCTTTCCCACTGCCTCCTCCCCATCCAGCCAGTCCCTCAGATTTGTGAACATCCAAGGACTTCCTTCACTTTTATTCTCTTCCCTGTATGGGTTGGCCCATAGAAATTTTGAAGAAGAGTGTTATAGGCAGAAGGATCAGTACATACAAGGGTGGCAATAATGAGCTTGAGTGTCCCAGAAAGAGAGAGAAAGGCTGTATAGTCTGAGTGAGGTGGGGAAAGATACTAGTTGAGGCCACAGGAATAGACAAGCACAGCCCACAAATGGCTAGTTAAGGAACATGGATTTCATTCTGAGTGAGTTGCAGAGGTAGTGCAAGGTATTGAACAGAGCAGTGAGGTGGCAGTATCGACGTTTTAGAACTGTGCTGTCCAATATGGTAGTCCCTAATCACTTGTGGCTACTTAAACTAGTTAAAATTACATAAAATTAAAAATATATTGTCTTGGGCTGGGGATTTAGCTCAGTGGTTCCGCAGCCTGCCTCGCAAATGCAAGGACCCAAGTTCGATCCCCAGTACCCAAAACAAAACAAAACCAAAAACCCCCAAACAAACAAAAAATATATTGTCTTGGTCACACCAACCACATTGTAAGAGCTTGATAACCAGCTGTGGCTCATTGCTACTGTATTAGACAGCAGAAATGCAGACTTTTTTTTTTTTATCATGGCAGGGAGTTCTGCTGGGCAGTGCTATCCTAGAAAGATCCATTTGGTTGTTCTATAGATAATGGGTGGGATAACCGAGAAACTGGTTCAGAGGTCTTCTGAAGTCCATCTGGCTCCATGATAGACACTGGTGCTACGACTGAAGAATGGTGAGATTCAGGGTGTTCTTTGAAGGTAGAACATGTGAATTAATGGATATCCAGCAGGTGGTGGAAACAGGAATTAGGACTGGATTGTCTCTTAGTGTTCCACCCTTGACTCTTCCCTTAACACATTCCCATTGGCTTGATCCACTGGGGGTACCCAGTGGATCAAGCCAGTGGGAACATTACATGTTCAAATCAGAGCAGCCTGGCAGCAAGACACACGAGTTACGGCCCAATGTGAATGTGTTAAAGACCATTTCCTAAAGATCTAATCCATTGTGATGGGTCCAGTTGTCCCTCTTTGCTTGGTAACTTTCTAAGCTACATTCTGGCTATGCTGCTCACATTTCGAGTATTTGTTGGGATATACCCCTGTGTTCATTACTGCCTCTTCCAATCCACAATCTTATACTTGATTTCCTTGGCTTCTTTCCCATTCAGGGAATTGCCTTTGTAAATCCCAAATTTTTTAGTAGTTCCTTAATACCCTCATAAGAAAATTAAACTTTCAGCAAAATATTTCATTTCTTTCCATTCTAGACTGAAATTCATTTACCAATCTCATTTCCCACACATCTCCCAACTAAAATATCATGTTTCTGTCTTCCTAGGACTATTTTTATGATCCAGTGTCTTTGCTTGGGCTGTTTTCTAATGTTGCCATCTCCTTCACTACTTACTAAGCCCAAATTGTGTCCCCTCCTCCAATCTTTTCATGGAATCAGGTATTCTGTCTCTGCTTCTGTAGTGATTTTAGTCTGATTGGAGTCCTTTTTATAGACTTTTGAGGATCATCAAATTGGATAATGCTTTGCACAAAATAGGCTTACTAAATGGCAAATCGAAGACAAGTAGTTGGTTGGCAGTATAGATTTGGATAAAATGAGAGATTGGGATCCAAGAAAAAGTTAGAATCCTGCTACTTTATTGTAAGCAAGAAGCTGTTGACCTGCTCATTCCACTGTTGCCTTAAAGGTCCTGAAGTACCATGGTAATAGGCATTCTTTAAAAATGTCCCATTGTAAAATCAGTTTGAGAAGTGTGACATTCTTGAATGCTTCCCCTTTTGAGATTTGAGGTACATATCAAAGGTTCTGAAGAATCCTAGAGAAATGCAGCCTGCTTAACTGGTATAGTTTCCCAAATTGACACACAGCTATTAGTTTTTGAGAATATTAGTTATCTACTAAGCATGGTTTGGAAAATGCTGTCAAACCGCAGTTTCAAATCTCATTTTGGTTTCCTTCTCATTCTACTCCCTATGTCTCTGTCATCTTTGTCAACATGAAGTCCACTTGGACCATTTCTTCTCTGCTCTTCCCACACTTTCTTGCCTGTTGTCCTTTCCATTCTTTTCTGATTTTCTTCTCTGAGGGTTTGTTTCTAGAGCACTTAAACATCCATAAGATCTGTTCAAACTGTCTTTTGTCTCTTTCTTCTGTTTCTGTTGCAATGGCATGTCTCGCAGAGTAAAAAGAGTACAGGAACTTTTATATTTCTTTTAGACCAGGAAAAGAGACCTCAAACCAAAGAGCCAAGCTGAGAGCAAAGCCTGCTTATAGAAGAATCATCTGGGCCGGGGGTTTAGCTCAGTGGTTCTGGTGCCTGCCTCGCAAGCGCAAGGTCCTGAGTTCGATCCCCGGTACCAAAAAAAACAAAGAAAGAAAAAGAAAAGAAAAATCATCCTGTGGGGCAGGAATAGTGGTTCTAGCAGTAGGTGACAACATCTGGCATGTCTGTTTAGGAAACTCTTCCGATCCATCAGAATTACACCAGGGCAACGAGAAGAAACACATTTTCAATCCTGTAACAGCGAGTGACGTCAAGACCCTTGTCAAGAAAGAAGCCATAGTAATGATGAATTTTCGAGACACTCTAATCTTACTCAGCAGTCAGAGGATCTTCCTGGAGAGGATCCCCAGGAATGCAGTGTTACTGGCATGGGCACCAGACCCCAGCCAGTACAACTCTTCAGGTGTAAAATTTGTGAAAGAGCCTTTAGTACTAACATTGGCCTTGTGAGACATGAGCCGATCCATACTGGAAAGAAACCCTTTGAATGTAAGCAATGTGGTGAAGCCTTCTTCCTCATGCCACACCTCACCAGGCATCAGAAGTCTCATGCTAGTGACAAGCCCTCTCTCTGCAGTAAAGGCGCAAAGTCTCTCATCCAGCGTGCAGATCTCTCTCATCAGGTAAGAACTCATAGTCAGGAGGACTACTATGAACGTGTTCAGCATGGCAAAGCTTTTATCCAAGAAGTACGTCTTTCTCAACATCTTAAGGGCCACAATACAGCAAAGGCCCTTTCCCCTGTGTTGCCCCACAACAAGACATACTTAATTCGTTACCAGCGGGAACATGACTATGTCAGACAGACAGCCCACCAGTGTTGTGACTGTGGCAAAACCTTCGGTCATAGTTCACATCTCGTTCAGCACTACTGAATCAATGCTCAGGAGAGGCCTTACCAGTGTCAGCTCTGTGGCAAGTGTTTCGGCTGACCCTCATACCTCACTTGACATTATTAGCTCCATTTTCAAGAGAAAACAGTTGCCATCACTGTTTAAAAATGTTTAGAGAACATCCTTTTCCTTACCATCTCTGGCTTTGTCCTATAGAAACAATTTTTGAGTGTGTCAAATTTGAGAAGGCCTTCTACCTGCCTCTTCATACCTTTTTAACAACTTGAAAATTCACTGTGATATGGTGGAAACAGGGAGGAATGGTTACGTGAGAATGCAGTAACCTTTGTGCAAGAGAGGATTCAGCACACATCAGTAATCACTCAGGCAAAACACTTACAAAGGGTATTTTTGTTGCATAGGAAAGAAGCTAATAAGTTTTGCCTTCCTTCAGTGGAATTCATGAGATAGAGAACCTTGATTTTGACATGCTGATTAAAATTTATAGCAGACGTGGTGCTTCATACTGGCAGTCTGTGGCCTTAATTTTTATAGAAGAGTTAACATGTAATAGCTTTGAGAATTAACATATATCAACAAAGTAAAAAGATTTTCGAGGTATTACCTAGAATGATTCATTCAGTAAGTTGATGTTATTGGCAGTATATTTACATAGTACCTCATGTTCTTTTATGTATTATTTTTTATTTGCTCTTCAAGGTACCTAGTGCTGAGTTTTACAGATAAAGGAAACTTGAAATTCCAAGTTGTGAGTTGATTTGACCTAGGTAGCAAATGACCTAGGTTGCAGGAACTGAAGTCAGGTTTTTAAAAACTTCTTCCTACCTTCTCCGAATGAGAGCTATGGCACTTATACTGCCCAAAGCCATCTTCCTGGTTAGTGGACCTATTGTCACTTCGCAATAAATCAGATGAGTGCAATTGTATTGGGTTTCAGAGAGCTCTCCTGGGGTGAAATTCTGATAGTCATTTCATGATATAGGATTACATGATGACATTTTGAGAAATGAATTCAGGAAAGTATTTTTGTTAAACACTTTCTTCTGATTGTTTTAGACTAAAAGGCTGGTAGTGGTCTAGTAGAGTTTTTTGGTAGTTGTTGGACTTTGGCATCACCATCATGTCCATCTTCACCTAAAATCCTGTTTGCCTCCTAGGCACACCACTCTTTAAGGGATAAGCCCTGAATGGCACTGAAACTCTCTTTTGTACCATGGGACATGATAGAAGCTTTCTATCACTGACCTGAATGGTCAGATACAAAGACACATGGTAACCAGTTGGACCTGGACTCCCAGAACCTGATCCCTTGCCTGGAAAAGGGTGAGTTGTTATTGTCATTCACTGTTCTGCTTTTTCTCATTGAGTCAGTTTTGAAAGGTCATGAAGTCTGAAGTAAACACAACACCAAAATCGACACCAGCAAGATAGTGGAGCTACACAATCCTTCCCCTCTCCATTTTAAGAGCTCTTGATGAACAGTCCTCGTTGGCTAGCTCTGTTTTCTTACCACAGTCCCTTCTCTGACTCACCGTGGTGTGGTTTCTGATCCTGCGACCACTGCTGTGGGCAGACATGATGTTGATGTGCCTTATTGTTGGTAATGTTGACTTTGCTGCCTTAAAGTGGTGCCTGTTTGATTTCTTTACTATAAAGTCACTATTTGTTTCCCTTTAATTAATAAATGTCTTGCAGGAGAAACTTTAAGATCATGCAAGCATCCATTTTCTCTTCACAGGAGTATCTATGAAGTGGGCCTTGCTAGTCATTACAGCTCTGTATATCATAATAGCAATTCTATACGTCCTTAATTCTTTCTACATGTTGGAATGAGAATTCTCTTGTGAGGAAGAAGTGGCTGAAACCCAGACTTGGAAAGTCGAGCCCCCAAAATTGCTGGCGAAGTGGCCTCAGTCCCTTCACCACCACCGGGGATCATTCCTGGGCCAGCTGCTGTCTCTTCATTGCCTCTTCTAAGCTTTCTCTGTATGACTCGCGTCCATCACTCCACCGGGGTCTTTAGCCACCTGAATTAAGAGATAGTACTTCCTGAGGAAGCCTGTTACTGGGCTTCCAACCTGCCGCTGCCCCGTTGAGCCCTGAGAGTAATGCGTAGAACTGCTGTCTGTGGTCCCCCTTCCAGCTCCTAATATATCCAGGGGTTTGTGCACTGCTCTTATGTTGAGATTAATTATTTTAAATTTTAGAAACACTTTTGATGTAAGCTTTTTTGTGATAGTACAAGTAATATGTATTCCTTGAAGAAGAAAACTAATAAATGAGGTTTTTTTTCTTTGAATATTTGTATTTCTCTCTCCCAGATAGACTTGTTGCTAAATCTTGTACCTGGAGTTTTTTCTTAGGCATAGATCTGGAAAGATTTATTTTTTCAAAGGTATTTACGAAATACTTAAGTGGTATTTGGAAGACTGTAATTTTTTTTTTTTTTGGTACCGGGGATCAAACTCGGGTCCTTGAGCTTGCACAGCAGGCGGCGAAACCACTGAGCTAAATCCCCGGCCCAAGGAAGACTGAAATTTTTAGCCTCATATATCACAAACATCTTTCCATAGCCATAATATACTCCTGTTTCATTTTTCAGGGTTGCCTGAGTACTTGGTTGTGTGAGTATGTCCTTCTTTTATTTAGACTTGCAGGGCTGGAAACCAGGGCTGGTTGTTACTTCTCTGCAACGCATACTGCTGCTACAGTTATGCTTCCTCCTCGTCTCTCTGGTCTTAGTGTTTGCCTTATCAATTTTCTCATGTTGTGTATTATTTTCTAAGGGGAAATTCTCAGCAGTGGAATTTCTGAGCCAAAGGTGTGTGTTTCCTTTTTTTTTTTTTTT
>NW_004624832.1:1246330-1258375 GCF_000247695.1 Heterocephalus glaber
GGGGCCGGGAGCAGCAGTAGGGATGGTGACCCAAAAGCCTTTTCCTGTGGGCTGGGAGCAGCCGGAGGGATGGTGGCCGGGAAACCCGTTCCTCTGGACCAGGAGCAGTGGGATGGTGGCTCAGAAGCCCCTCCCTCTGGGCCAGGAGCGGTGGGAAGGATGGTGGCCCGGAAACCCCTTCCTCTGGGGCAGGAGCAGCGGGACAGAAGGTGGACCAAAAGCCCTTTCCTCTGGGCTGGGAGCAGCGGGAGGGATGGTGCCCAGGAAGCCCCTTCCTCTGGTCCAGGAGCAGTGGGACTCAGTACCTTGGTCTGGTGGTCTGGTGTCCTCTGCGTCTTTGTAGTGTGGAATCAGGTGGCTGCCTGTCTGCAGTGGGGTGATTCAGTGTCTTCTGCACGACTCAGGACCTCGGTAGGGCGTGCACAGACCTGCCTGTCTGCAGCGGGCTGATTCAGCGTGTTCTGTGCGACTCAGGACCTCAGTAGGGCATGGGCAGACCTGCTTGTCTGCAGCGGGGTGATTCGGTGTCTTCCGTGTGACCAGGTATGTGTTTCTTGAAGGCCTTGGAAACACTGTTAGCCTCAACCCAGTAGGAACTGAAAATTGTGCTGATTGTTTTCTCTAGAACAACCATAAACCACTCAGTTTTCCTCCATATCCCTTTTCTTTTTGAAAAATTTTCACTGTGATTCCACCTCAGGAAATAATAGGCCTAGAAACAGGCGTGGAAAGAGCCACTGGTAAACTGAAATAGTTTATGAAAACCCCAATTTTAATATACCTGTATTAGGTATAGTTTCCTTGTGAAAAATAATGTTAAGCATATTGAAGGATTTGGAAAAGCAACAGAGGCGAATAAACTTCCTAATAGTGCTAGATACTCAACCAGTACATGCCAGGAATATAGTTGTGTTCCTAGGTAGAGGAAAGAGCCCACTGGGAGAGGAGGGAAATGTGTGGACTTTGGAGCCAGACTTGAGGTCAGATCTCAGCATCCTCCTTAGAAGCTGATTTAACCTCATTTCTTTAGGAAACAGGGATACCACTGTCATGTTTGTCACCCCAAGGGAACTATTGGAAGGCCTGGAGTTGATTTATAGAAAAGACCAGATGTGCTGGCACTCAGTAACAATCAGCTGCTATTATGGAATATGTCTATAGAAGATTTTGTTTATTTTAGGAGCAATAAGCTGGGGTTGTAAAGCACAGTTACACTCAAAATACTAGCATGATTTATCATTTTAATCTTAGTTATATAAATTTTTTCTCCACACCACAAATTTAAAGTTCTCTTTTTCTCATTTTGTAATGGCCATTTTTAATGACTGTAATCACATAAAAGTTTGATAAAGTATATGTTTACAGTTGTTTTCTTAGGATACATTTCCAAAAAGCAATTTGCTGAATGAGATGTGATGTGTATTTCTTTCTTTAAAAGTATGCATTTATTTTTTTATTTTAAAGTAATACTCAGCTCATTAAAGGAAACTCCTGCTTTAGAGAAAGGTAGATCTCTCTCCTTCCCTCTACCCCCAAAACAAAAATATATGCCATGAATGTCATTAGCACTTCAGTTTGTTTTCTCATTATTTAAGAATGCCAGGTTTATGAAAGTAGTCGCCTCTGAGGAGCAGTGAGGAGGATATCTCAAGGTCTGTTCTTGGTCTTTTTTTTTTTTTTTTTTAAACCGAGGTGACGGCTACCTGCCCTAATCTGTTTCTAGATCATTGTCGTGTAGCCACGACAGCGATGAAATAGCTCACTTGATTTTCTTACCCAGTCTTACACCTTCCAAAACTGTTTTCATCCTTTGCGCATCACACTTACCGTTTAATAGGTGCATGCCATAACCAGCTCTTTGTAAGTATGGCCCTTTTTGTCTTTTTCAGATGTTTAATTTAGTTCTGATTTTTCATAATTAGGAATGATACTGTCATGAAATTTTTGTGCTTAAATAATTTTTCCAAATTTAGAAATCTTAAGATGGATTTGGCAAAGCAGAATTGTGGGTCAGAAGATATATAATTGTTTTAGGGTTCCTGACACATACATTCAAGCCCGTGTCAAAAATGTTACATTGTGGTTCTGCCACCTGCCTCGCAAGCGGAAGGTCCCGAGTTCGATCCCCAGTACCAAAAAAAAAAAGTTACATCAGTGTGTCTGCTGTTGGTCCCACAGTGGGATGTGTGTTTACACCCAGTAGGTAAGCTGGCATTATGCAAAGAGTATTTCTCACCTTTGATATTTTAATAGGGGAAAAGACATTTCATTTTAGTTGTATGTATTTGATTTTTATCATTTTCTGATAAATTTAAGCAGTTATATTTTATCTCTCTGTATTATGTGTCTTTCAGTCATTTGTGTGTCTTGAATATACTGTTAATTTGAGCAATATTCACCCACTGCCTTTGTCTTTCAGTATTTTTCCTAGCTTGTTTAGCATTTTCTTTGAATTATTAGAGTGCTTTACTCTGGATTTTTCATTATTTTTAATATGCTTTATTTCTGAATTTACTTGGGTGTATTGTGTGAATAAAGGAATCAAAATTCCCCTTTCCCCATTGTCCCTGTTGCTCCAACATCAATTACTAGTAAAAGAGGAATATTGACATTTTATATTGTACAGAACTTATATCTGGACCATCTGCTTTGTTTCTCTGGTTTATCACCCTATTTTATTGAACATCTATATTCTTCCATTATTGTGCCTTAAAAAGTGTGTGTATTTGTGTGTATACTTATTTATGTGAAGACTATATGTATTTTTTCTTCCAGATGAAAATGTATCTTTATTAATTGAAAACAGCCTTTTGATTATTGCAAAGAACTTATGCATGAATTAGGATTAACATTTTAATTTTGATCTTAGCATCTAGGAATATAATAATATCCTTTCCTGTATTCAAACTTTTTTTACCAGTCAATAAAGTTATGTAATTTTCTTCTAAGGTTACATTTTCTTTAGTTATTCCTGTGTTTTTGTGGTGTGGGTTTTCTCAGATAAGGTTTTCCTTCTATTTCTCATAAAAAATCAGCATCTCAGGAACAGGGTCACTTCAGCATTGAATTCTCAGACTTCAGAGCCAGGCTGACTATATGGGTGCTTCACAGAAGCGTCCCGTGGTAACCCCAGGGCAGGCGTCAAGCTGGCCAAGCTGTGCTCCCAGAATCAGAGAGCGGCTTGTCCTTTCACACACGCGACTGGCAGGTCAGGTCAGCAGCCGCACACTTTTCTCTTCGTCCGGGAAGCTCAAACAGATGAGGCCATAGATGCTCTTGAAAGGTCAGTGAAAGCTGGGGACCCCTCCCAGGGAAATGCAGAGAAGCCTAGTGTGCAGATATGTCTTCACATGCATGCACAGACACTTATGATTACCACCCTGGGGTCACGATGGGCCCACCCTAGGCCTCCATGCGGAATCCTCTTTCCCTGAGAATTCCACTTGGGAAGGTCTCAGGACACATGGGCCAACAACAGGTTTACCAGACAGGAATCTTCAGTGGAACACCCCCCCGCACGCTCTCTTCTCCTACCGGTAACCCTCCATCCCCGACAAACACACAATGCGCAGTTCACTTCCTAAGGTGGGCGCCACATGTCACAGAGCTATACCAAATCCCCTACCGCATAAATCTGACCCAAAAAATCACACACATAAAATCTACATTACACAAAACTACCCAATCATAAACACAAAAATCCCACTCACAGTCATGTATGGACACACAAACTACACCCTTCCCTGTGCTACACACAAATTTCCATTCAAATTATACCACATTCAAGAGGGAGAAACCCTAAAACACACACAAAATTATGATTTCCACGCAGCATCAGTGGGCCCTCTCTTGTATCCCTTCCTAAATCACACTGGCACATAGATTTCACTACTGCAGTCACTAACTGATATCCCCCCATCATGGGAGGATTTAGCAAACAGATTTGCAGAAAGAAACAAGAATATCCTCAACCAAGAGGCCTCCTTCACAGTACAAGAAACTGCAGAAGGCTTTGAGAGAATCTCCCAGCACAGCACCCGGGCATTCTCTCTGCCTGGCGGCTGTGGAGTCACCACAGGTACAGAGCGGCCTCTCCTTAATTGACTTCACTTTTTACTTTGCCACCTGTCTGCTGTTTGCTTCCTCACCTCAGCATACTCAATGCTTGCTGGCTCTCAGCTGTGACCTGGAGTCTGAAGGGGCCCCCTGTGTGGCCACCCCGTCCTTGATGACCCCTGAATGCTTACAGGCATCATCACAAGATAACTGCTTGAGTTTTGTGATGCCAATTCTTTGTGATTGTTTTTAGAGCAGCCCTGCTGGCACAAGCCACGTGGTGTCCGTGTTTCTGTGAACACACAGCCAGTCTGTTTCTAGGCTTTGTTTGTGGGTGCTTAGTTTTTAAAGACAACTTTGAAGTAAAGTGTGAAATAAAAGATGTCATTAAAACCCGTGAGGCTCCTGAGCGTGTTTTGCTGATGCAGTCTGTGAGGTGACTGCACGAGTTATTCTTAGTTTGGTTTTTCTGGGTTCTCCACTGCAGAACACACCTGAACCCCTCCCCTGTGACAGCAGGCTGCAGTTCGGGCCCCACCTGTCCCTTTTCCCTGGGGTGACCCTGCCATCCCTCAGCCCTCAGGTTCACCTCCAGCTTGTCCTACAGTCTCCGCAAAATGTGATGCTTTGATCTTTTTGTATTTTTATTTTAAATATTTTTCTTTCCCACTAAGATTATGCTCAGAAAAAACAAGTTTTGTCTGTTTCCTGCTGTTTCTTCACACCTTCATATACTTCACCTTCACCTCTGTTTTCTATAGTTTGTTCAAAAATTAACCAATTTAAAAGGGTTTCAAAGAAGCTGTTTTAAATTGTTGCAGGGTTGATTATTTCTTTCGATTGTCCTGTTTTATTGTGAAATGGCGGCTTTCTCCCCCAGCCTGTGCCGCACGTGCCTATGTCTGGACAGTGTCAGCTGGCCGGGCCGGGAGCTGAGAGGCGGGAGGGAGGGGCCAAGACGGAGTCTGAGGCTGCTCAGGTCCGACTGGGGAGAGGCGGCCAGAGCGTGGGGACAGGGCTGTCCGGGCGGGGGTGGCAGGGGGACCCTCGGGGAGGGACAAGCAGGGGCCCAGCAGGAAGGGTGGCCCAAGGCCCCAGTGTCCTGGGAGAGGGCAGGCAAGCCAGGCCCAGCACAGATCCCCAACCAAGCCCAGAGGCTCTCTGTCCTGCCGTGGGAGAGACTGGCTTTGTCAGTCCATTTCGCTTTTAGTCCCAAGGGGAGCACTGAGAGAGCGTATGGGTAAAACCAAACGCCGAAAGCTGGATGTCGTTGCCTTTTCCTTTTCTCTTGTGGTGGTTTTGATGGATTTGATACCCTGGAATGGCAGCTGCCTTTCTAATTTCCAGCTGCTTTCTGTGAATGATTTTAAAAAATAAACTACAGTTTGGAGACAGACCTGTGTGAGTTTTTTATTGGTACAAACGCTGTGTTTAACACTAGGGATTTTGTACGGGTTTTTGCCTTTTCTACTAGAAAACAATGTAAAATGCTTTCACAATGTGAAGAGGAAGAAAATGGCCACTGTAACCAAATGTGCTCCGTTCTGCAGCAAGGGGATTCAGTCAGCTTGAGTGGTGGTTCAGCCCTAGAACTGCTTTTCCTTGACCTTGCCTGAGCTTTCCTTCCTCCCTGTTTTGATTTGCAAAAGAAAATGTCTTTTTTGTGTGACTTGTGTTGTACTGTGTAGAAAATTATGGATTTTACTTTAATGGTTTAAAAGGAAAGGTAAGAAGAGCTTTTGTCGCTTTTCCCAGTCACACAGTTTGTGTAGTGGATTAAAAAAGAAAAAATCTTTACAAGTTTGGAGCAAGTTGGTGTTTCAGAGAACTCTCCTTCCTTTTTTGTGTGTTTTTCCTTTTGTTTCCTTTGTTCCTTTGTTAAAATCTGTTTTAATTGCACAGATGCAGGGACAAAAAGTCATTTTGTATGTGCCAAGTGTGTTGCCTTCTTTTCTTTATTTGCTATTAAACTGTTTGAGAAGAACACAGAAGGAGGAGAGGGGAAAGGGGAAGGGGAAGGGGAAGAGAAGCCGACAAGACAGAAATCGGCGTGCCTGCCAGGTGTCCTCCCCGAGTGACCAGTGGACAGCAGTGCTGTGCTTGGTGGGCCCGACCTGTCCGCCCACCCTCAGCCTTGCTGCCCGAGTGCCTGGAGCGGCTCTTCCCAGGGCCTGAGCCCGGAGGATGATGCTTGCTCCACCAGGACCTGGCACACCCACAACAGCACTGTAGCTGTCGCTGCGGCACATACTCAGCTCTTCCCGCTCCCACATCTCACGCCCCTCCTTCACCTCACCCCACCTAAGCCCAGCCATAGAGACCCATCTCAATGAGCCTGACTCAGATTCTCCGGAGGGTCCCATCTGGAGCCCCGAATTCAGGCTGGCTGGGCTCTGTATTGGCTCCCTGCTGTTTACCTAACATCTGGTGCTGAAGCCTGGGAGGTGGTGTCTAAAGCCCCTGCTCTGGCATGCAGCTCCCCACCTTAACCCTGCCCCAGGCGATAAGAATCAGTGGCCTCACTGCCTTCAGCCCACTGGAGACCCCTTCCCAGCATTCCTCTGCCTAAGTCCTGCTGCTGAAGACCAGGGGCCCAATCCTCCTGGGAGCATTTGAGGGCCTCCATCCCTTAGGTCGGTCACCCAGGTCCTGATTAGGCCTCACCTCTGGCTTTGGCCTGGACACAACAGACCTACCTGGACCCAGGTCACTCTGCTTCGTTCTGGCTTTTGGTCTTGGTCTGTGGGACACTCCTTTCAATCCTGATCGCCTTCTTCCTGCTGGACACTCTTGGGCCTGACCCTCCTTGGGAGGAACTGCCCCTGCCCCTCCTATAGACGCCCCCTGGGCAGGCAGGATGCAGTCCAAAGATAAATGGTGGTTCATGGGGACAGCAGAGGTGGGAGAGCAGTTAAAAATTAGTAAACACCATTGTATCCTTTCTGAAGATGTCTATGGGATCACAGAAGGGAACATTTCCCAGCATCCTTTGCAAGTCAGGGTGGCCACGTGGCTGAGCTCCAGCCAGTCAGACATGAGCAGAAGTGAAGTGTACAGCTTTCAGGTCATATCTCCACAGTCTCAGGAAGCAGCAAGATGAGAACTGCAAATCTCTCTGCAGGTGTGATCAGGCCTACTTTTCTTCTGGAATAAAGGCTGCTTCTTCTGGTGAAGCCTTTGACTTACATTTATGGAAGTCAGTTCCTGAAAATTGTGTGTCACGACATTAGAATCACGCTCAGCTGAGTGACCTGGGCCTTCTCTCAGAGACCCACGGAAACAGCTGAGAGGCTGTGGGGCGAGTTCCCAGCTGGGGTGATGCAGTGTTTGACAGTTCACTTTCCATCTCCCCTCTCTGCAGCAAGCACTGTGGCTGGGCTGAGGGGAGTGCTCCGGGCCTTGTGTTGCTGTTGGCGGTGGTGGTGGTCTCCTCCTCCTCCTTCTTCTCCTCCTCCCCCCCTCCCCCTCCCCTCCTCCCCTCCTCCTTCTCCTCCTCCTCTTCTTCCAGTTCCCCCAAATTCTTCTTCTTTTATTTTTTAGTACATGTTTGCAGTCCACAAAGTTTGGATTCATGCGAGGGAGTAGGTGCATGTACCTAGCACAGCTTGATTCTTGTTCCTCTGCCCCTGTCCCACCTCCCTCCCTCTATCTCTAAATCCCCTTTCCCAATTTTCATTCTTCTTATTTTTAGTTCATGTTTGTGACACATAATGCTTACATTCATCGTGGGTATATGACATGGCCCTTGCATTCTTGATGAAAGAATGCAGTCAGGACACACAAAAGCATGTGACAGCGAGTAGAGTTTATCACAAAATGTGAGACCATGGAAGGGGAGAGGGATGTGGCCATGCCCAATGGAGTTTGAGTCATATTGGTGTGACTTCCGTTAGGATGCCCCAGCATTTCCCACCCAAGGCCCCCTGGAGTCCTTTTGAACATGGAGAAGCTAGGAGAGGCCCTGATGTAGCTAAAGTTAGTGCTGCTCCAGGCGGCCCTTCAATCACTGCCCTCCAATATGTCTGAGTATGTTCACCTATTTAAATGGAAAATTAAAATGACAGAAAAACATAGACATTTTCTTACAATTACTTATTAAATTTAAAAATGCAGTAATCTACAATGTTACCTACATTGTAGGAAATTTAAAATGACCCATAGATAAAATTTAAGATAACTTTTGCATAGATTTATTCATTATATTAAATATAGAGTTTAACATAATTATGCTGTGAAATCTCCACACCCTCTAACACCCAGGAAAATGTTATGGGACCCCGAGCCAGTGCGCAAGCGCTGTCTCTACTCCAGACTGGCTCACCAAGTGAGCATAGCACGTCTACCGAGAGACTGCTCACACATGAAGCTCACACACACTGCAGAGTAGGGGCAGCAGTGGGGACATGCGTGGAAGCCACTCAGTACTATCTGTGTGCAAGTGTTGCCTGTGAGCCGTCCTGCGTTGGATGCTGCTGTGTTTAATGCACTTGGGAAACCTTGGCTTAGCATCAAATGCAGTTCAGAAGAGCCATAAATTATCATGGTCCATAATAAACTATGATAATAGTTAACTGATGTGAGTAAAGGAAAGAGTAATAATCATACCAGCAATAATATTTTTAGAGAATTCCTTATAAAATGTTGCAAATTTTGCAAAGAGTGTGTTTAGTACAAAATGAGAGAACGTTTTAAGGGCAGAATAGCTGAAGGTGTGGCTTTCATACTGTGACGTATGAGCCCCAGGTGGACCCCACTATGCCTCGGCCCATCCTAAGTTATCCATGCATGGTCTCGGGAGGGCTTTGTCCCGGTGTCTGTTTGGCCCCAAGCACATCAGTTGCACACTTGAGAGACCACGCCACCCCGGGAAGGTCCCTTGGTTAAGGTCCTAGCCCAGTGCAGGTATCTCTGAAAATGTTATTTTATTTCCTTTTCTGAAACCAGTGGGCTATGGGCCACAGCACCCAGGAATACCTTCTTTAAACATGTTCCTGCTGGCTTGTACCTCTGGTGGTGTATGTATGACTGTCCCATGTTGCCCAATGGGACAGTCATGCATGTACCACTAGTGACTCAGGGCTGCCCAGCAGCAAGACATATGTCATAAATGTGTTAAAAATAAGTGCAATCATTATGTACTGAAAAAATATACAAATAAAAAAGGAATAAATGATCCTACAAGTGACTCAAGTTTATCCTTCTTCATGGCAGAGTAGTACTCCTGAAAGAAAGATAAACTTGAGTCATTTGTAGGAAACTAGGTGGCCAACTTGAGACCATAATGTTAAGTAAAGTAAATTAGATGTGCAAACTTAAATATCACATGCTTTCCCTTATATGAGAAACCTAAAGTATAAATAAAGAGCAAAGTAAAAGGTAGATAACAGGAAACAGGGAGATGGCTCTTTCCGAAATGGTCAGGGACCAAGGGATGGAGAGGGGGAGGAGGGATGGGAATGGAATTGTGCTGTGTACAGGCACCACCCCCACGCGGACGTGATCATTCTGGACCACAAACATGTGCCAATAAAAAGATAAAAATTGAAAAAAACAGGCCTGAAGTTCAGGTGCCATGCAAGGCAGCAGTGCTGTCTGACTGCGACACTGCTGGCTGCACTCTGCCCAGAGCTACAGCCCCCACGTCAGGCCTCCTTGTGCTGCGCGGGGACCTTTGTGACTTGAGACCTACTGGGTGACTCTACGTGTGGTATGCACTGAGCCTTTGTTTCTGTTTAAATACAACTTGCCAGGCTTGCTGCTTTGCCCCGTGTCCCTGATGCCTCGGCCTGCCCGGCAGTCTCTGCCTGGATGAAATGCACGCTGGCTGCAGCTTCTGCTGCTTCCCAGGGCTTCCTGGTGTCCCCATCCCTTGTCAGTTTTGTCACCGCCTCACTTAGCTACTGTGGTCTCCTGCAAGCTCCAGCGTGGTCCTAGGGGAAGTCCTTGCCCGGGACTCCACAGCTTTTCCTTTGTCCAGACCCCCGGGCCTGCGCCAGTGCCTGAAGGTAGAGCTTCTGCAGGGCACCCTTCACATCCTGGTCTGCAGGCTGTAGATGAGCGGGTTCAGGATGGCCCCATGGGAGGAGCACCTGGGCAGGGCCTTCTGGGGCCGGCCAAGTGCATCTGGACCACGGTGGCCAAGATGCGCACGTAGGACAGGAGTGTGAGCCCGAAGCAGGTCATGATGACGCAGCCACTGGCTGCACGCCTGGCGGCCTCGTGGGCCTGCTGTGGCCACAGGCCAGGCGCAGGAGCAGGGAGATGTGGTCCACTGTGTGGGGCCCAACAGGGCAGGGAGAAGGCGCTGGCCGTGTGGGAGGTGGAGAAGAGCGGCCTGCTGAGCCAGGCCACCGCCACCAGGCAGGCACAGGTCTGGGGACCCAGGGCTGCCTCGTAGGCCAGCGGCCTGCAGATGGCCAAGCAGCGGTCGTAGGCCATGGAAGAGCCAAGCCACACATGCGGAGAGGGAGATGTCCCGGAGCCCGCCACCGTGGCCACCAGGGAGAGGTGCTCGGGGAAGAAGTAGGTGGGCTTGTGCAGGTGGGCGTCCAGCTGCGCTGCCCAGGACCCCGGCTAGGTAGCTGAGCAGGAAGTCAGAAGGCGGCAGCACCGAGCAGCGCAGCTCAGGCACAGCTCTGCAGTGCGAATCCCGACTGTGAGGTTGCCCATGCTCCAGCTCGGGTCTTCTGAGCCACAGGGACAGGTGCAGGAGGAGGACAAGGTGACAAGGACAACGGCCTGCTGGGAACGGACTGAAGAGTGGGGCGAGTGGCCTCGGGAGAGGGTCCGTGGTAAACACACACAGGTGGTCCACAGGGGTCCCAGACTCCAGGGTCTGCAGCGGCCTCGCAGTTACTTACGAGGGGCGACCGAAAACCACAGTGTGCGTTTAAGTAAAAAATGATTACAGTGAAAGAGGCATTGCTCCTAATCCCCCGGCAGCTGTCCCCCTTGCTTCTGGTACACATATCCCGTGGTTCTGGCCACCCTCTGAAGCAGCTCTGGAGTCCTCTGAGTGTCCTCACCAGCTGTGACCGACACCGTGACTGCTGCTGTGGAGAGCCATCCCACAGAAAGGCGGCTCGTGACCCCATTGTGCTGTGGCCTTGTCCAGTTCCTTTCCACATCACGGGGACAAAATCCCCAGCACCCACAGCTTGCAGGTAGAGAGGTTTATTTTGTTCATGTGTTCAGCCCCTAGTCAAGGGGAGGAGCCGGGGAGAGAGACGAACCCTTCTAGTCCGTGCCCCTGCAACCCACCCCTTCCCACCAGACCCCTTCTCCTAACAGGAAGTCAGCTCTTCCACCCCATAGTCCAATCACCTCTCAAAAGCCCCGCCTTTGAGCCCACGAGGCTTGGGGGATGCCCACATAGGAACCCAACAGCCGCATCCACCTGATTCACCAGATCTGGCACCGTGCGACTCCTGGGTGTGCTTCAAAGTCCAAATGACCATGAAGTTCCATCCAGCACATCCAGACAGCCACGACAGTGCAGCCAAGGACCCTCATGAAAGCGGGCTCCGGAATTGCTTCAGAAGGGGATTGATAGCAATGTGCCGGAATATTGAATCATTCCTCAGAAAGGAAGGTAGTAGGGAATGGTGGGGATCGTGGAGAAACGGATTTTCCATCCAAAAGAGGCAGCTCCTTGAGGCCCTTGCCAACGGCTGTTGCTGAAGATGTCAAGATTCCAGATATTTATGCAAAACCTCCTGCTTTTATATATGGGTGATTGGTTCAAATGCTAAAAACTGCATACAAAAGGGGCCACTAGTTGAATACTTTTGGTCTTACCACGCTTATTGCTACATAAGCCCATCCCTCTTAATTAGAAGATGCAACTCCGCATGTTCTCCACGATAGACTGAGACATCTGGCCCCATCATCTCCGGTTCCCAGCGCCTGGCAGAGAGGTACCCAGGTAGCTGCTCCACTTTCAGCTACTGTGAATACTGCTCCTCCTCCTCCTCCTCCTCCTCCTCCTCC
>NW_004624832.1:1258475-1279770 GCF_000247695.1 Heterocephalus glaber
CAGCCTTGGTTTCCCCTTAATTTTCAGGGTGTTGGGAGCATATATGTTGATTTCTGGCAAGGTATATTGCACACAGAAAGCATTTAGTATAGCAACTTTTCTCCTCCTCCTCCTCCTCCTCCTCCTCCTCCTCCTCTTCCTCCTCTTTCTCAGCAAGTTTAAGAGAAACCTCGGTGGCTTGGTTTCCTCAGCAGGACACAGGCACCTGTGGGATGTTCTCAGTGTGAATGGTCAAGCATTAGTCGCTGTTTGGCTGTGCTCTGTCCCAGAAGCTGGCTCACAGCTCCTCCGATATTACTGCCCAGGGAGAGGCTGAAGTATGCACTGAGATTCCAAAAGTAGTGAATGAAAGCAGTAAGGCTTCTCCTCCCACTGCCATCCGGAAAGGAGGTGAGGTGGTGCACAGTGCCCCCAGGGCCGGGTGCCAGCCCCACTCTGCCGTCAGCGCCATCGACGCCGCCGTGTGCTCCAGCTTTCTGTCTGCTAAGTGAGGAGCCAGCCTCAGGTGCTTGCAGCCTCCTCCACAGGACTGCAGGGGGACCCTGTCCAGCGGGGGTCTAATCCCTTTTCATCTTGCAGAGAAACTTTCATGCTGATCAATTAAACTTTTATCAGCTTATCAGCTCCACTATCTCTTGATGATGGGATCCCGCCAGGAAAAACAGTTCAGGGCCAGCATTCACAGCCCCGGGGCAGAGTGCCGTGGTTCAGAGCACAGACTTCCAAAGGAGGAAAGAGGGCTGCCTGGGAATTCTGCGCCTTTGTTATCTTCACAAAGGGATGGCCTCCTTTTGCACGCCTGTGAGCTGTCCCTCCTCACTGCTGTGAGCAGCCGCCACAGCACTGTGAAGCGGGGACCCGGTTTGGGCCCTGTTTTGCCCTTGGCTGGTGAGGTTCACAGAGCACTGCTTCTGGGGCAGATGGGTCCTAGGAGCTGCTGTACTGCAAAGGGGTTAAGAAGACCTGAGCCCTGCACACCGTGTGCTGCTAAGGAGCCCAGTGTGTGACACTGATGCCACACGTGCTGAGGGCACAGGACACAGCTCCAAGGTGGCAGTGTGATCTCCAGGGCAGAACTCAGCAGTGGGGGGGGGTGAGTTTGTGTTTGTGTGCACGTCCAGCACACACTCCCTGCCTGCATAGCCGAAGGCCAGTCACACTGGGTGTGAGCTTCCCAGGTGCAGCCCGGTGGGGCTCACACAGGAGGCAGACACTGTGACGCCCGTTTCCAGAGCAGGAAACTGAGGCTCAGGGAGGATGTGGAAGACCAGTGCCTGGACCCAGCCCCTGAGTTTGAGACTTGACGGCTGTGTGCTGGCCACAGGATGAGAGCCAGGGCTGCAGGCCACTGCCATGCTTCCTCTCCATTCACAGTCGGAAAGCAGCAGTCCTAGGCCTGGAAGCGGCTCTTCCACATCCTCCCGGCCAGTAAGGGGCTGCTCACACAGCCCAAGGAGTCAGCGCCCGGCCCCAGGTGTGAGCCAGGAGCACTCGAGTGCTGAGCCACTGTTCCTCTTGAGCCTACCTGGCTGCGGCTGCTCTTCCTCAGCATCCGATGAAGCTGATCCCTTCCAGGTGCTGGGGCGGGCCAAGGTGGTAGAGAGCCGGGCGGGCTGCCCTGCCCAGGGATGACTCGTGCTTATACCCTGCAGCAGGAAGCCTTGGGGATAGACCAGCACCACTGAGGCCTGGCTTGGCTCCAGCCCCCACAGTAGCTCCTTGTTTTCTCGAGAATTCGCCCCAGCTCCCCTTGGGGGGGACTCTGTTCTGTGGTGACGCTGAGCTCTGAGGAGGACTGGGCTCTGACAGCAAGGGACCAGCCTTGCCCTGGCCATGACTTTCCTCGAGTGTCCTGGAAATGTCAAACTCACACGCAATGCAGTGAACGTTATTAATCCCACTCACTGCCCAGGAACATTTTTGGGGGGATACCGGGGATTGAACTCTGGACCTTGTGCTTTCGAGGCAGGCGCCGGAACCACTGAGCTAAATCCCTAGCCCAGGAACATTATTTTTAACATCTACTTTTCTTTCAAACATGTCTTAGAGACAGATATTTCTGTTGAATAAATAACGATCACACATAGAAACAGGTCCTCTAATTTATGACTTCAGAGTGTCCATACTGTGCTTGAAAAATGAAGGACCCATTTTCATGTTGGTGGACTTTAGGCTGTTGTCGATCTTTTTTTTTTTTTTTGTACCAGGGATTGAACTTGGGTCCTTGTGCTTGTGTAGTATGCGGCGAAACCATTGAGCTAAATCCCCAGCCCGGTTGTTGATCTTTTTACCAAGACTAACAGTTCTATAATCGGCCTCCTACCTCTCTCAAACGTCTTGGATTTTTCAAAAGAGTTTTTGCAAATTTGCTTAACATACTTTTCTTGGGTTATCATTAGCTTGGAGTTTTGGTTGCTTTTGTGAATGAAATCTGATTTTTTATTACATTTCTGTTTGATTATCACTGATACTGAAGCTATTGCTCTTTGTGGTTTATCTTCTATCTATTTAGAAGGCAAACTGTACCCTATTCACAATGTATAGGAACAGAATCATTTCTGTTAAAATGGAATTGCTAAATCAATGCCAAAGCACATTTCAATTCTGGGAAATTCTGCAAACTCGGTAGGAATGAGCTTTATCAGCAGGTACTGATGATGTACAAGAGAAGAATTTTTTTTGTCTTTCTGACCAATTGTGAATAGTTTTTTAAATGTATTCCCATCTCATAGCCAAAAATTATTTCATGATGATTTAATTTACATTTCCATATTTTCTAGAGATGCTGACCACCTGTATGTCTCACCATTTGTGTTTATTCTTCTGTGAAATTCCTGCACATGAACTTTACAGTCTACCTTTTTTTTTTTTGGTACTGGGGGTCAAACTCAGGACCCTGAGCTTGCAATGCCACTGAGCGAAATCCCTGGCCCCCTGCACATAAACTTTAAAAATGTTTTTTATTGGGACATTTCATTTTCCTTATTGACTTTTAGGAGCATTTTGCATGTTATGGATATTAATCTTTTATGTAATCTTTTCCTTGTCTATCAATTGAAAATATCTCTGAATATCCTCGAAACAGAGAACAGAATTTGGGCCTCAGGAACGGTAAGTGAAGACAACACATTTGCCGCGATATGTCACAGCAGCAGTGGAAAATGAATTCGGGCGAATCGGACTCATTCATTTCTTTAAAATATGCTGATCTGATCTGCAACAGCAGGGCAGCCACATCTGCTCAGCAGGATGGCAACAGGACTCCCCGGGCTTCCACCACAACGTCCCTTTGCGTTGTTTCCTGGGTGTCACCCTCCTACTCCCCTCCTTCTGCTTCCCAAGCTGCTTATCCGGCCTTCTCAGCCATTCCTTTCAAGGGACCCTGTGGATTCTTCTCTCCTTTTGTGCCATTCACTAAAATCTGGCAAATATGATTTTGTATTTGACTATTCCTCCAAATCTTGCTGTGAAATTAATTCACAATGTCACCCTTAGGATTTTGGAATCAAAGTAGTATATCTTACAGGGGAATTATTCCATGATTCCAAACTGCCGTGAGGTCAGACCAGGGTGAACCAGGTCTCAATCCGACCTTCTGAATGTGTTCGAGGGCACACAGAACTGGGGCTCTTGCATTGTAGGCCTCAGGTCTTAGAGGTCACCTCCCTCCATAAGGAGCTAAAGATGTCCACTTGATTCCTTCTCCTTGCAGCCACCAGGAGAGCCCACCTGGCTTAAAGATTCACTCTGATGCGGTCAGGCCCACCCACCTAATCTGTTTGAATAGCTCAGAGTCAAGTGGCTACGCATCTTCACTACATCTGCACAATCCTTTCTGCATGGACACAATGCAGTTACAGTAGGAGGGTGGCTCAGCACATTCATAGGTTTCCCCTGAACTGAGGGACTGGGTGTTGTGGGTCTTCGGGGTGGTCTGAGAATGCTCTGAGAGGAAACCACAACCTTTCTGGAGGAAAACACATTCATCTTGTGCCTTGGGAGAATGCTCCCCACGCTGCCCAGTCAGAGATAACCAGGCACACAGGAAACAAGATAACACAAAAGAGAAGCAGAAGAAAGAACGCATAGTAGGAGGCGAAGGGGAGACTTCAGACACTGCAGTTAGCGGTCACAGATCACAAAACTGTGTTTGCCACATCTGAAGAAGTAATCAGTGAGGTTTCAAATATCATCAGAAACGAGGACTGCCTTAAAAATCATAGGTGATTTTAGAAACAATGAAAGAGAATATCTAGTAACAATAAAAGCCAACATTGGAAATCAAAACTCAATATATTTATCTGGCACCAGAATGGACACCACAGGAAGTAGAATTAAGAACTAGAATTACCAAACATTATCCAGTATACAGCACAGAGAGATAAGAAGATGAAAAAATGTAAAACGGGGAGCAAGAGATAGGAAATATTCAGTGAGAAGGTCCAATAGATGTGTGGATGAAGCATCAAAAGAGGAGAGAGAGAGGGCTCAAGGTGAAATTCAAAGAAAAAAACCCCAGAAGTTTCCAAAAGTGGTGAAAGATACCTGTGCACATGTTCAACAAGTCCAGGAAATGTGACACGTGACAAATAAAGTGAAGTCAACACCCCAAAATATAAGGAAAAGACAGAAAATCAAAGTTAAAGAGCGCATCATGAAAGCATTCAGAGAAAAAAGATCCCCTTCGAAGAAGTGGAAATTAGGCTGACAGGTAAGGTCTTAAAGGCCAAAAGGGGAAGTGCAGACGACAGTGAGTGAGCTCCTCAGTGTGTTGAAATATGAACCTACTTGATGTAGATCCAGAAAA
Source organism: Heterocephalus glaber (assembly GCF_000247695.1). The sequence goes on from NW_004624832.1 coordinate 1,263,283, forward strand.
AAATCAATCCAGAGTAAGGACAAAGTAATGATATTTTCAGGAAAAAAAATTGAGTTTCCTGCCAGTGACTAAAGCAAATTTTAAAGGATGTGCTTCAGGAGAAAAGAGATTTAAGGTGGAAGGTCTGAGATAAAGAAGGAATGAAAAGGAGCAGAAGTGGGAAATACACATCCAAGTGCAGACAGTTATGTGAGACAGTAATAAAATGTTTGGAAGGGTCTAAAAACCAAGACAGGTAAACACAAAGCAGTGATAGCATTTCAGTGAAATCCCACATTTATTGCAGAATTATTCACAATACCCATGATGTGGGATCTACCTAGGTGCCCACCTATGGATGAACAGATAAAGAAGACATAGTACACACAGTGGAGACCCCCAGCCTTGGAAAAGAAGAAAACCCTGTCATGTGCAACAGTACAGATGGACCTGAAGGACAGACAAAGTCAAATAAGCTAGGAGCAGAAAGACAAGCGCCCTTGCCCTCACCTGTACGTGGAGTGTGACAAGATGAACTAAAAGAATCAGAGTGAAACACTGGCTGCTGGAGGCTGAGCTGGGGATGGTTAGGAAGATGTTGGTAACAGATGCTAGATTTCAGTTAGACAGCAGGAAGAAGCTCAGGATCCACATACAGCATGGTGACTCGTTAATAACTGTGCATTGCATTCTCAAAAATTTCTGAGAATAGATTTTAGTGTTCACACTCCAAAATAAAGATGTGTGAGGTGATGCATATACCATTAGCTCGATTTTGCTTTCCATAGTCTATATATATCTAAAAACAAACATGAGATACATGACAAATATATGCAATTCTTTGAATTAATATTATAATAGGATGTAAACTTTTTTTTTTTTAAGTACCGGGGATCGAACTCAGATCCTTGTGCTTGCGAGACAGGCAGCAGAACCACTGAGCTAAATCCCCAGACCCAATGTAAACTTTTGATAAGCTGAAGATACTTTATGGGAGGCTGAGGCAGGAAGAATGCAAGTTCAAGCCCAGCCTGGGCAACTTAGAGTTAGTGAGACCCTGTCTCAAAAGAAATAAAGAATGAGCTGGGAATGTAGCTCTCAATGAGAGGCCCTGGATTCAATCCCTAGTACCGAGAAAAAGTACTTCCAGAGGTACGTCCCGGGGGAATTAATGTGCCTGTGTACCCGGATATAATTTAAATACTTTCCACAGCTATTGAGACCACTGGAATGTCTGTCAGCATGAAACTGTCCACGTGATGGGTGCCTGCCAGGCTTGTGGGAGGTGATGGATGTTTGTCCCTACAGCAGAACCTCAGGCGGTCATTAAAGTGAGCAATTGGAAATGATCAGGTATTCTCCTTCTGGTGTCTTCCTGAAGAGCTAAAGTCATCCCACCGCTCTGACCATGCACACCAATGCTTCCAGCAGCACAATTCAGAACAGCCAAATCCTGGAAGCAGCCTGTGTGCCCATCAACAGATGAATGGATAAGGAAGATGTGGTGACCACACCTATGTACTCAGCTATAAAGGAGGGTGAATTTGAGACACCTGTAGAAAAATGGATGCATCCAGGAAATACAATGTTGAGTGAAATAATTAGACACACAAGCCTAAATGCCGTATGGTACCTCTCATTTGAGGAAGGCAAACTGCAAGCAAAGAGCACAGTTAGGGATGGATAGAAGGAGACGGGGACAGAACTCTTGGGAATGGGAAGGGGTCAAGGAGGCTGAGGCTGGAGGAGAGGGGAGGGAAGAGGAAAAAGTAGAAAAAGCTGCCATGTACAGGAACCTAATAACCTCAATGAATGCAAACATTATATGTCATAAACATGAGCTATGATTAATAATGCAACAAGAACAAAAAAGGGGAAAGGGGAATTAGAGGAGGTGGAAGAAGGTGGGGGGAAGGAGATTTAAAAAAGAATCAAGCTGTTATGTACATGCACCCAGTCCCTAAGATCACTGTCAGCTGCATGTACTGCAAACATGAGCTAACAGAAAACTGAGCAAATTAGAACTAAAGGCAACGACAGCGCCTCTGTTAGGAGCTGATGCTGTTACAGGTGCTGGGTGCCTGGAGGTACAGGCACTGGTACAGGGGAGGCCAACATAGGAGGGCTGCACCTGCCCCATGTGGTGCAGAGAGAGCTGAGAAAGACACCAGGCAAATAATAATTAATAATAATTTCAAGGCTTCTTAGTTAATTAGGTGCAATGGCTGCTCTACTCGATCCCTTAAAACGTGATTGTTGTGGCAAAAAACAGGCACATGAAAAAACCAAATGTCCACAGCCTAGAAACAAGTGGGATTTGTCCACAGAACGAACATCATTTGGTGACGGAGAGGAAGGCAGAACTGACGTAGTCCACAACATGGCTGGGCACCAGACAGATGCTGGAAGAAAGGAGCCGGGCACCCAGCGTGCATACTATAAAATCTCAGTTCTTTGCAGTCTCCAAGACAGGCAAATCTGGAGACAGAAAACAGCGCTAAGCAGTGGATGGTGAGGGCTGTGGTTTGGAGAATGTGGAGCCCCGGGGAGTGGGGGGGGGCTGGGAGCAGGCAGTGGGCGCGGCTCAGCTCTGCGGCCACAGTAAGACCTGCTGTGTGACTTAGACGGCATCGAGGGCCACACACTCAGTAAACACATGGAAAAGCCCTTGCCTCTGCATTTTAAAGGGTGAACTTCCTGAAGGGGAAGCTATCAACAAAGCTATTCAGATATTAATAAAATGATCATTCTTATCCTTAAGAATAACTTCAACTTTTTTTTAACAACAACAATACACATGAATTCCCCTTTATCCACATCTTCACCAATAGTGGTCATTCTACATTTTTAAAAATATTGTTTAAACTTGTTTTTAGGTACTAAAGACTCACTCTGAGCTTTACTCCTAGATCCTTTTTATTTATTTATTTATTTATTTATTTATTTATTTATTTATTTTTGAGACAGAGTCTCACGAAATTGCCCAGATTGGGCTTGAATTTGTAAACCTCCTGCCTCAGCCTCCCATCGTTTAAATTGTCAGCTGATGCTAAATTTGTTTGGTACCTGCCAGTAGAATTAATAAAAATAACAGAATCAAGACTACTGCCTGCTAATCTGTGGAGACCATTCTGAATATTTTACATCTCCCAACGTATTTAATTCTCACAAGCCTATAAGGGAAATACTATTTTTGCTCCTTATTTTACAGATGAGGAAATGGAGGTCCAGAGTCACTAAGTAACTGCCCACGGTCACCGCGCCAGCGAGCAGCGGGCTGTGACACCCATCCAACGTCCGGCGCACTCATCGGTGCTTGGTGATGCTGAGCAGTGGGCTTCACGTGACGCATTCACACACACCAGCGAGACACCTCAATAATGAAACTCGACCATTAAATCCTTAAAATGCTCTAAGCCCTAAGCTTTGGCAGATTTAGATCCAGAGAAGAGCCACACAGAAAGCCCAGGCTTCCTGTCACTTCCTGGCTCCCCAGCTGTCACGCACTCTACACTGTTGGCAGCTGAGCGGGGGGCTTCCCCACACATCTGCCCTGTCCTGCTCCTCTCCTGCCATCTGACGCAGGGTATCATGGCCTTGTTTTTAATCACATTCATTCTGGGCCACCACAGACCTTTTTGTCTGGTTTTTTTGGTGCCGGGGATTGAACTCAAGCCCTTGTGCTTTCAAGGCAGGCACAGGGCCACGGAGCTAAATCCCGGCCCTTGTTAGTTTACAGTTTTGATGAAAAGGTCTAGTGCATTCATTTGCTGGGGTGACCACGGGCAAACGCCACAAGCAGAGTGACTTAAACAACAGAAATCTCGGCCTCCCTGCTCCAGAGGCCAGAAGTGCGAGTCAGCTGGTTCCAGAGGGAGCCGGAGCTGAAACCACAGAGACGTGTATTTAGGGTGAGGGCGTGGCATCCGCACACACACCGCCGAATGATGGAATCTCGCAGAGTAACACAGCCACTGCCTCCCGCATTTGTGGCTTTTGGGATGAGAACCCTAAAATCTTCTCTTTTCTCAGTTCTGAGGTGCAGACTATCACTGGCCACACCCAGCGTGCAGGATGTCATTCATGTTGGATCAGGGTTCACCCCACTCCGAATGGTAACTTAACAACACTTGTGACGACCCTGTTTCCAAATACTCCTCCTCTTTCAGGTACCGAGGGCCAGGAGTTCAACATGGGAATGGGAGGGCACAACTCAACCCTTGGTTTGTCATTCATCTGTTTTTATTTTACATCACTGACACATTTGACAAATACTGTTCTCAGCTCTCTGTGGGCAACAGTTTTAAGGAGACCAGAAAACCAACCAACTTTCCTGGCATGAATATGACAGTTGTAGAAAGGACTCAGACACTAGATAGGCAAGTGGATGCATATTCAGTTTCTGGTAGTGGGAAGGGACAGCTTCAGTGGGAGGGGACAGAAGCAAGTGGCAGCATCAGTCAGACAATGAACTGAGGGGAGAATCATCAAGCATCGGGTGCAAAGGCCCTGGGGCCAGATGCGCTGGACATGTGTGAGCAGCAGGTGGAAATCCTGAGGAGTCAGGAGCAGGTGAAGGGTCAGGGGGGCAGGAGGGCAGGCACGTGGGACTCAGTGGCTGAATGAGGAGGGGGTGGTCTGCTGGTTGGCATGGTAATGGGCCCCTGGACAGCTTCGAGCAGGCGGGGACAGCCTGGACTATGCTTTAAAGACCAGCTGGACTGCAGAGCGGAGGCTTCACCCCGAGGGCACAGGGAGCAGCCAGAGTCTCACTAGTGGTGGCAGAAGTTAGAGTAACCCAGCACACAAATCCCAGGCAGCAGGGCACTCCCTGCGCCTGTCGCCTGCCTACCTGCCCTGCTGGAGCTGTCTGCAGCAGGTCCTCAGCAGTGCCTGGTTTACAGGCGAGGACGAGCTCTGTCCCAAGCCACCCAGCTGACCCACGGGAGCCAGGGCTTGACCCCACCGTGACTCCGTGGGTGACATCACGCACCGGGGTGGGGTGAGCTTTGGGCACGTGGGTGGACAGCGATGCCCTTTATTTGAGCTGGTAGAAGGGGGTAGGAAGAGATCTGAGGACACAGGCACAGTTCTGTCTCAGCTGTGAGGCGTCTGCCAGACTCCAGGAGGAAACCCGGCAGGCTGGGGGGTCCTCACTGGAGTGACAGCTTTTGGGGAGGCATAAGCATATCAGTGAGTTACCCCTGAAATCACGGCACCCGGTGAATTTTGGCCCAGGAAATCATTGCAACTACAGAATTCCCAGGTTTAGCCCTGACTCTTGGCTGGATCTTCAGTTCGGTGTCCACAGGGACCTGAGGCAACTTCGTTAAGAACACAACACACGCAAGGCGGCCCAGACCCGAACCTGCTCCCGGAGTCCCTGGCGCCCGGCCCCTCTCAGCGGCTCCAGGAGTTGGAGATCCCAGGGGCCTCGTCAGGTCGGCTTAGCCCAGCAAACCAAGGGGCTCGGAGGCCCGGAGCCTGGTGACTCCCGGGACGCGAACTCCGGCGCTAATTGGCCTCGCCGGGAGACCGCCTGCAGGGGCCGCGCAGGCCCAGGCTGGCCGCAACTGATCTCGTTAGCGAGGCCGCTGACCTCACACCCGAGGCTCAGCGGTGGCGCCTCCGCGGGAAAACGGCTCCCAGCGCTGCGCCGGGGCGGGGGCGGCGGGGCAGAGGCCGCGGGAGCCGTCAGCCTTTGTCCCCCTTGTCACTCAGCTTTGCGACACGCAGTGAACGCACGCACGGCGCAGAAGGCACGTGTATCACTTCGCATCTTGGTCCTCTCTGCTTCCCATTCCCTTCCATCTCCCCTGACCCCTTCTCGTGGCCACAAAGTCTACCTTCCTGTTTCCTGTGATCATTTAGTTTGCTCTTTATTTCCATTTTGAGTTTTCATGTAGGAGAACCCATGTGATATTTGAGCTCCGGTGTCTGATGGACCTCACTTAACTCACGGTCTCACGCTGCACCCTTTGGCCCACAGATGCCTGCATTTTACCTTCTCTGAGGCAGAGCCGTACTCCACGGTGTGCAGGCGCCGCGTCTTCCCTGCCCACCATCTCCTGCAGGACGAGCAGACCCCTCCCGAGGCTTAGCGGTCAGGAACTGCGCCGCCGTGAGCATGGGTGTGCGCAGGTCGCTGTAATGGAAGGACTCCGGCTCTCGGCGGGGCAGCTGCGGGGCTCACGCAGCATGGAGTAAGCCAGGCACGGAAAGGCAGGCGCCCTACCACCAGGTTAAGGCAGTTCCACTGGAAGCAGAGGCTGAGGGCTGGGTGAAGGGGAAGCGTTCGTCAGAGGGCTGCAGTTAGATGGGAGCACGGACGAGGCCTATTTAACAGCAGGCACGTTCTCCAAGGGATGCCGTCACTCCGCCCTGTACGCGGTGCCATCAGCTCGCTGGGGCCCACGGTTATGCACAGCTACAATGTATGAAAAAGGTAGAGCAGTGGATACTGATTGGGATGGATGGCAGAGTTCTCCCCGCTCCCTCCCTGGCGTCTCCTTCCTTTCCTCCCTGCCTCTCCCTTCTGCACGGTCAGTGAGGGTTTGTTCCAGGCGTGCTTGTGCTCTGCAGATGCCCAGATGGGTCAGGTGAGGCTTGTGTTCCCAACAGTGCTCATCGGCCCTGGAAGGGCGTATTGGGGCCCCACCTCCTCCTCTGTATTTGTCACTCTGCCATCACAGGGACAGAATACCCAGCACCCACCACTTAAGGAGGACAAGCTTGTTTAGCTCAACGTTCCAGTAGTTCAGTCCATACATAGCTGATTGGCTCTGAGGCAGAAACAGCATGGTGGAAGGGTCTGGTGGAGGAAAGTGCTCACCTCATGGCAGCCAGTAAGCAGAGTGTGCACTTCCAGGTCACAGCTCAGTGACCACCTCCAACAGGGCCTCCCTCTTATGTTTTTTTTTTTTTGTACTGGGGATCGAACTCGGGACCTTGCGCTTTCGAGGAAGGCAGCAGAACCACTGAGCTAAATCCCCAGCCCAGGCCCTCCCTCTTAATGGCACCCGACTCATCAGTGATTACTACACTGGTGAGTGCAGCTCACCAGTGACTCAACTCCATCCAAATCCCCACTCTGGACCCAAGACTTTTGGGGACCCTGCCAGACCTAAACCATAACACCCTCTCTTAGCTTTCCACCTGCCATGAGGTGAGCAGCTTTGCCCCCCCAGGACTCCTTAAAGTGCTTTGAGGCTCTGTGCTCACCACAGGCCTATGACAATGGAGCTGGCTGAGTATGGACTGAACCTTCTGAAACTGTGAGCCAAAATGCACCTTTCCTCCTGTAAGTTGATATTCTCAGGCATTTTGTCACAATGATGAGAACCTAACAGAGAAAGGAACCATTGTGCACTGTAGGTAGAAATGTAATTCAGTACAAACATTATGGGAAATAGTGTGGAGGTTCCACAGAAAAGCTAAAGCAGAAGTACCATATGATCCAGAAACACCACTTCTGAGTGTATATCCAAAGGAAAGGGGTCTGGCAGAGATGTCTGCACCCCACATTCACTGCAGCACTATCCACAATCACCAAAATAAGGGACCACCTGCACCCATCAACTGATGAGTGGATAAAGCAGACATGGTACCTGCACACATGGGATTATTATTCAGCCTTCAAAAAGAACTAAATCTTGTGATTTCTAAGAACATGGATGAACTTGGAGAACATTTTGTTGAGTGAAATAACCCAGATACAGAAAGACATGTACAGCATCATCTCACTTCTAGCTATAACCTAAAAAAAGGTGAACTCTGTGAGGTTAGAATGGTGGTTACTGGGAGCTGGGAGTGGGGAACATGGGGCGACCCAGTTCTAAGATGAGGAAGTCCCGGGGCTCCGACCCACTGTGCAGTACCTGGGGATCCAGTGCTGTGTATTTGGTGTTGGCTGGGGGAGGCCTTGAGGGTGCTCACACAACCCGCTTCAGCCCTCAATGGCCTCACAGACTCCTGGAAAGGAGCAGCCTCCCACTACGCCATCCAGCTCGCTGACACAAAGGGCGCGGGGAGGCTGCACCGCCCAGAGAGCTAAGGAGACCGCAGACAGAGGTGTGAGTGACCCGGGCCAGACCCCAAACAGAGGGCCCCAGGGGAAACGGATCGAGTGCCAGCAGCCAAGGGCTCCAGTCAATAACAGTGCAGCAGCGCTCCATTAGCTACAGCAAACGCACCTTGCCAAGGAGAGGTTAGTGACCGTGGAGTCCCGACTGGGTATAGGAACTCTCTGGGCTGTCTGTAGAACCTTTCTGCAAAATGAAAACTTCTAGTAATAAAACTTCTTTTACAAATATAATCTGACACTATCTATGTCAGAGGCGAACTCGGGGGTGTAGCAAGGCAGTTAGAAACTGTTCCAGGTGTCTTCCTGGAAGAGTTAAAGACATCACACTATAGTGATCCATGCACACCCATGCTGATAGCAGCATAATTCATAATAGCTCAATCTCAGAAACAACCTGTATTTCCAACAACAGAAGAATGATTAAAGAAAATGTGGTATTTATATACCATGGAGTACTACTCTGCCATAAAGAAGGATAAACTTGAGTCATTTGTCAGAAAATGGTGCACCTTGAGATCATAATATTAAGAGAAATACATCAGACACACAAGCTTAAATATCATGTGGTTCCTCTTATATGAGAAACCCAAAGTATAAATAATTTGAAAAGCAAAATAAATGATAGATGATAGGAAACAGAGATAGACATTGTGGGATGGAAGGGAACCTGGGGGTAGGAGAGACAGGACAGAGCGGAAGGGGAAGGAAGAGGGATCAAGGTGCTCTGTGTGTATGTGCCAGTTCCCCATGATGAATGTATTCAGTATGCATCACAAACATATGCTAGTAAAAAAGTCTTTAAAACTCTGCAAAAAGGGCTTGCTGGGATTAAAAAGATAACGTGTTTCAAAAGGACAGTGAGTGAGGTGCTCACCGCCTGCTGCTCTTTGGACTGTGAGTCATTGGATCGGAGTTTGGTGAGCTCCGACCATGTGACAGCACTGTGACGGATAACCTGGCCCTACACTGCTATGCAAAAGGGACAACGAACAGATGCAGTCAGTGCCACAGTGTGCGATAAGTGACACACGTGATGGAAAAATATAGAAGGGAGAGGACGAGGCCCACGCGGTGAAGATGGCTGGGGCATGGTTTTTAAAACGGTGCTTTTAGTGGCACACATGGGCAGTGTGGAGTGGGGAGCTCGCCCAGCACGTAACACATCTCGATTCCTTTTTGTCCCTTCCCTTCCATCCCTCCCTGCTCCTTCCAACTCTTGGTCCCTTCCGATGTGAAAAAGATCTACTTCCTATTAGCTTTTATTTTGCTCCTTATTCATATTTTTAGGGTTTCTCATATAAGAGAAACCATGTGATATTTAAGCTTCTGTGCCTGTTTTATTTCATTTAGTGTTAAGATCTCAAGGTGCAGAGTGACTTTGGAAATCAGTACGAAGTCCCTCAGAACAGTTCCCAGAGGGCCCTGAGCCAGGCTCCGGGTTCAGACGGCACTAGCTCCACCCCCATGCTCTAGGGGTGGGCATGTGACCAGGACTGGCCAATCAAAGCACAGCACAATCCCGACCACTGATTGGCCAGGATTGGGGCACATGGTCCAAGGAGGACAAAGCTATCTGGCTCCCCTGGGGTTGCTAGGCAGGCTGGGTGGGGCTTAGCATTGGGATGGTGTCGGGAGCAATTCTACATAACTTTGGGGGAAAATCATTTGATTAGGCCTAGTTCTCCTCCTACAGGCCAGCTATGGCATTCTGAGACATAATTCCGTTTTGGCCTCTGGTCACGACTGAGACCTCAATGGTCCGGTGATGCTGTGAGGCTCCAGGACCAGATTACAGCAGCTGAAGACATCCCGGGAGGAACCAAATCTTCATCTGCATAGTTCCTCACTGATCTAGGAATTCCGCAGCTCTCCAGTCTTCTGTTACATTTGTTTCTCCCGATGGACTGAATAAAGGTGCCCCAAGCTCTGGGGCTTTTGCCTTTGCCGCCCAGAGCAGCACTGATCAGACCCAAGCTTGGCTTCTTCTCCAAGTCTCATTTTTTCTACTTTCCTGTCTAATAAATTAATTCGCCTTGTGCTGCCAGGGCTCACAGGAGACTAGGACTCACTGCAGAGGTCCTAGTAACGCCCCTTTCCCTGGTCCCTACGGGATGGCCAGGGTGTCACACCCCGGGCTAGGGAGCTTGCTCTCCAAATTAATCCAACCACGAGGATAAAGAGCCGCTCAGCAGAGAGGCTGGGGCGGTCACCAGCTCCAGGCTTGCGCTGCCCGGAAGAGCCCCTGCGACTACAGCGGTGGTGTCTGCGTCCTTCAGGTGTCGCCCCAGCGTCCCCTGGGCTCTGCCATGGGGCTCCTGCAGTCGGGGAGCTGAGTTTTGTTTTTATTGTAAGTAGTTTTGTAGAAGCAGAGCTTTAATGGTCTATTTATTGCAGCCAAACTCTTTTGATGAACATAACTCAAAGTCATGACTAAGAGAGACCGCCTCTCATATGACCTCAGCAACCGACTTATTTCTGGTTATTTGATTTCATAGCAAAACAGGTAATGGAAAAATATACTGAAAATAAAGGCACACTATTTAAAAAGACTAAAATTTGCAAGTGCTTATTTGTGTATTAGGACTTGTTTTAATTTTGTCTCATTTTAATATTTTAAATTTGAATAGTGACACATAATTAGTCACTCTCATATTAAAAAGCAAAGCTCTAGATCAAGCCATATCTGAAGCTCTTGGCCTTTACATTAACATGAGCCAGCCTGACGTGGTGGCACATGTGACCTCAGCACTCTGGGAGGATGAGGCAGGAGGACAGGAAGATTGGGCCCAGCCTGGGGAGTAGCAACTCCGTGAAACCCTGTCTCAAACTAAAAAATAAAAAAGAGGCAGAAGGCATAGCTCAGTGCAAAGGTCCTGGGTTCAATCTCCAGTACTTAAAAAACAAAAACAATGAGCTAAAAAATTCATTTTGTGGGGGCCGGGGCTTAGCTCAGTGGTTCTGGCTCCTGCCTTGCAAGCGCAAGGTCCCGAGTTCAATCCCCTGTACCAAAAAAAAAAATCATTTTGTAGCTTAAGCCAGTTTGAGAAGTCTCTGTCATGCAGCTAAAAGATGCTTCTTCTGGGAGGTGAGGCAGCTGCCCTGCTGCTCTGGGGCTGCCCTCCCTGGGACGAGCCAGGTGGCCCACACCTCTTAGGACAGCTGCCCACTGCACACTGGGCCTTTGGAAAATACTTCTCCCCCACTGTCCCCACCAGAGAAGTTTCAGAAAAGCCTCTTTTACTTTATTCTTTATTAGCACATGCCTGCAATGCAGGAAGCTTATTCATCCCAGGGAGCAGGTGCGTGTGCCTGCCACAGCCTGGCTCCCCTTCAACCCTCTTCCCTCCCTCCTCCAAAGCTCCTCTCCCCATTTTCATTCCCATTGTTATAGTTTTAGTTCACGTTATGACATGATATTACAGTCACTGTAGGTGTTTGGTACATGGACACGACACACCTTAAATCATTTTACTTCCCCCTCCTGCCCTCATTCTCCTGGGCTCTCCCCTGATAGAACTCAGGCCCTGGGATCATGGGGTACATGGAGACTCACCACAACCACGAAGTTTTGTTCAAAGGACTCATGGGTGACAATGAGAGGCCACTACCCAGCTACTGGGATGGTCAGTGTTTTGAGATGAACCACTACCAAGGGGTGGTACAGAGGTAGAAGAACTGGAACATTTAACACAGTGTTGGTGATAAGGTGACATGGAAAAGCCACCTTGAAAAATTTCTGGCAGTTTCATTCAAAACTTTTTATTAAAAAAGGGTTTAAACAACCTGAGCATGGTGGTGCACACCTATAATCCCAGCACTCTGGAGGCTGAGGCAGGAGGATCAAAACTTTGAGCCCAGCCTGGGCAGTTTAGAAACTTAGCAAGGCCTTGTCTCAAAATTTAACAATGGCTGGGGATGCAGCTCAGTGCAAAGGGCCTGGGTTCAATCCCCAGTACTTAAAAAAAGTTCAAATATATACCCAAGGGCAAGAAGGGTGTACTCGACCCCTCGGTACCTGTTGTTCAGCTTCAACCATGACCCACACAGACTGGCTGTTTCACCTGTGTCTTCACACCTGCACCATTCCGAAGAAAATCTCAGCCACCACAGCATTCTTTCCATGAATATTTTAGTGTGTGTCTTAGAATCCATAAAACTACAACATCATGGACACAATTCCCAGGGCCACTTGGCAGGCCTATGGTGTCCGGACCCCTCCATGGCCAGTTTGCTGGAGTGAGGCTCCAGTGAGGCCCACTGGCCGCCTTTGGTCTCTTCGTCCTCAGGTTTTTCTGACCTGTCGGGATATCTATCTCTCTACAGTTTTTTTTACCTTTACTTTTTAAAGAAATGCGGGCACACTTGCTATCTTGATAGTAAAGCACTATCTTGATAGTAAAGCACTATCTAAGCATCTAAGCACATGAGTTTTCGAGTAAGATAGCTTAGTTCTTTGGAAAGCAAGCTTTCCACTGAAGTGTAGCTTATATACAGAAAGATATAGATCATAAGCACACAGACTGATGGATCTTTAGAACTGAAGACAGCGCGAAACCAGTGCCACATCAGGAAACTGGTGCTGTGATGTCCAAGGCCACAGGTGTTCGGCCCCTGGGCAGGCCTGGGCCGCGTTCACCAGAGAGGAATTGCCTTGGGCTGGACATAAACTATGTGATAGAGTTAATGTATGTAAGCAAAAATACTATTTAACTCTGTTATTTTATGACATAATGAAGCCTGAGTTTAAGAAGAAGACTTGCATGTCTGCTCATTAACAATAAACTCAGGGACACACCTGTAGGCAGGTGAGACACTATTACCTGTCACTGCCTTACTTGACAAGCTGCACAAGCACAGGCCGAGTGACGTCTGATGCGTGTGGGTGGGGACCTGAGTGATGCGTGGCAGGTGGGGAGGTGGAGTCAGCACGGCATTGTCACCCATGACAAATACTGCTAACAGTCACATGATAGGAAGCAGGAAGATAGATCTTTTACCACCATGAATAGGACCAAGTGACAGGGCAGGGTGAGAAAAAGAATTGAAACGTGTTCTGTCCAAGTACCAAGTCCCCTTGAGGAGCATAATCGTCATGTTCCACAAATGGAGACTGATAAAAACAATTAAAAAAAATTTTTAAGTTGCATAGTAAAGTTAAAAGTTACTATCTTGGGCCGGGGATTTAGCTCAGTGGTTCCGCCACCTGCCCCGCAAGCACAAGGACCGGAGTTCAATCCCCGGTACAAAAAAAACCCCACAAAAAAACCCAAAGTTACTATCTCTTGGGGCAATCTTAGCAGTCTTCCAGGGCTCCATGTGCCCACCTGCCCTGGACGCTCAGCTGGGCTCTGCCACCCTGCAAGGGCGGCCTTGGTCCTGCCTGCCTGACTTTATTCCTTAGGTTTCTTTGATTTTAAACCAGTTAGTCAGCTCCTTCTGCTCAACTCTCATGTGTATAGATTTGTCCAGGTTTTTGGTAGCAGAGGGCAAAGCATATTCCTTGTTATTGGTCTGTGCTATTCCAATGCACAAATGCATTATGATGTACTTTATAAATTCAGCCACTGACTGCAGGAATTTCTCGTTATGTTCATCATATCTGTCCTATGACCCAGCAACTCCACTCTTCAGTATTTTTCCCCCAAATCAGTGACTGTCAATGATCAAAGACCTGCTGATCATAACATGTATCAAGAATAAACTGGAACTTTCTTACACTACTGGAAGAGTTGTAAAATTATTTTGTGCCAGAGCCCTCAATATTGATTATGCCCAAAACATGCTGTAAGCAGAGCAGGCTGCAGAGTTAAATCCCTCAATTGTCTTACTTTAAAAAGCGAGTCTGACTGGAGCTACGTGATTCACAAAAGCATTGCATGAGCACTGCGGTAGCACACAGGTTACCATGACCTCCCTGCCGATGGCCACGGTGGAGACCAGAGTGCTGGCCTGTGAGGCTGTGGGGCTGATATGAGATAACATCCATAGCCAAGGTCGGAGTGATCACCCAAACTCCGTTCCCACAATCAGTGCCTTCATAGCTTGAAGGACAGTGCTCTAATCACAACCATATGTTTCGTCTGTCTTGCTTCCAATTTGAAAATGCTTTCACTTCTTAAAGCCTTACCTGCATTGGTTTCCATGGAGATTTCACAGACTGCACATCTACACATGCACCTTTACCCTGATTGATGGATAATAAAATTTGGTGGAAGAGACGGGCCAATGCCTCTTGCCAAAGGAGCACTGGCCGTCCCAGTTCACATTTTCTCTTTAGCTCTGTCTTAAGTTCTTCTTCAACCTTGCATCACACACTGGGCAGCTGGGGACTAGAGACTTATTGTAGGAGTCTCTGGCAATTTTGGAGAACAGTTTTGCAGATTCCTAAAAAATACACAAGGTGTGACGGGAAAAATACAATGTGTTTAGATTTCTAAAAATGTATTACAGGAAAAGGCACATTGGCACGAATTCCCTTCAAAATCCTCCCTGTCACTTCAAACATGCACATCCTGTTGGTCTTTCCACTCTGCAGCAGCTCTGGAGTCCGCTCTTCTGAGGGGTTTGTGGCCCTGCTGTAGCTGCCTCGATGTCCTGAATCCATTCAAAATCTTTACCTTTCATAGTCAACTCTGGGGAGGACTCAGAAGTCACGCACTGCCAGATCCCATGAACAATGTGGATGAGGACACAGTGTCTTGTTTCTACAAGCTGCCTTTCTGTTGGATGGCGCTCAGCAGCAGCACTCAGTGGGTTTTTTATTAAAGTCACTCAGGAAAGAGGACTTCCAGAACTGCTCCAGGAAGTGGCATGAATGATGAGACAAGTGTATTCAAAGCAAGGGGGAAGATTTTGAGTGGAATTCATGGCAATGTGTCTTTTACTTTAATACACTTTTTTTTGGTACTGGGGATGGAACTCAGGACCTTGCACTTGCGAGGTAGGCGTGGTGCCACTGAGCTAAATCCCCGTCCCTTTAATCCACTTGTAAAATGTAAACACTCACTATATGTTTAGAGCCCCCTTTGTAAGCTTATGTAATTCAGAAATCCCACTTCAAGGAATCTATCCAAGAGAAATGAAAACATATGCACATATAAATCTTTGAAGACAGATGCTCATTACAGCATTAAGCCTGCTAGATAAAGTGTAAGGCATCCAAGTGCTCACCAGGTGCCAAATGAACAAAATATTCCTACAATGAAATCTTATTTAGCATTAAAAAGGAACCGAATCTCAATGCACACTGCTCTATGATGAACCCCGGAGACGTTACACTGAACCAAAGAAGCCAAATGCTGAACGCTGCACACTTTAATCCCATTTATACTGAGAGTCCAGGGCAACAGACAGGGCTGCTTGGGATAGTGTGGGAGGCATTTACCTCGTGGTGGGTCATGGGGCACTGGAGGTGCCAGGAGGGTTCTGAACTGCAGTGAGGCGACAAGCACATAAAGTGTATCTCAAAGCTGTCGAGTTTGCGTGGCAGTGAATTTCACCCTAGTGCAGATGCTTCAAAGATATTCCCTGAAGCTTAATCACATAGCAAGGAACAAACTGGAAACCGATGGCCATCAGTGATACATATAAGAGAAACCATCTACTATTTAAGCCAGCGTGTCGGATTTATTTCATGTAACATTATGGTGTCAAGGTTCATCTGTTTTCCTACAAATGACTCAAACCCAAGTATAAATAAATTAAAAGGCAAAATAAGATAGATAATAGGAAACAGGGAGATAGCATGTTTTGCAAGGTGACTAAGAGATGGAGGGAAGACGGAGGGAGAGAGGGAGGAACGGAATAAAAAAGGAATCAAGCTGTTATGCACAAGAACCACCTCCCCACAATGAATGTAAGCATTGTGTACTGCACAGACTAATAAAAGTGTAAAAATGCTGTAGCACATCCATACAGCGGAGTATCTTCCAGCAATAAGAAGGAGCACATTGCTGATAAATAATAAAAATAAATTTCAAAAACAAGATCTGAGAATAAACCATACACAAATCAGTATGTACCGTATGTTTCCACTCATATGGCATTTTATCAGAGGCAAAACAAATCTGTGTTGGGAAAATGTTGGCAATGAGAACTGTTGCAGAGAGGGGACAGGGATTTACTGGGAAGAACCATGAAGGAAATGTCTGGGAGTTTTTTAAAAAAAGTATATATATATTTATTGGTACATTTTAGGTATAAAATACATTTACGTTTATCATTGGGTGTTTGTACCAGAACACGATGCATCTTAGTTTTTATTTTTTCTCCCATTACCTGTGCGCCCTTCACCCCCTCCACCTTTCCCTATCTACACAGAGTTTGATTCCATTTTTTTTCTCATAATTTTTCCTTTCCCTTCTTCCCTTTCCCCTTTCCCTTCCACCATCCCCAAACCCTTGGACCTTTTCTTATTTCAAATTATC
>NW_004624832.1:1285785-1320179 GCF_000247695.1 Heterocephalus glaber
CTTTTCTGCTGAGCTTCAGTTTTCTTCCAGAAGCCTGAGAAGCCCTCTTTCTGTTACTAACTTCTGCTCTATCTTGTGGCACTCAGGACAAGGGTCTTTATAATCTTCTGTGCCTCTGTAGTGTGGGACGAGGTAGCAAAAAAGCCAGAAGGTAGGCGGTGCACGGGGCGGGGGTGGGGGGGACCTGAGTGTTGGAGGCGCCCGCGCGGCTAAGCGGACCTCACCGTCCCATGGGCATGGCCCGGGACGGCCACAGGAATCCCAAGCTGCTTGCCTTGTCTCACCGGGGCCGGTCGCTGGTTGCTGGTCGCCTCAGCTTTGAGAGCGTTGGGTCCTGTTTGGAGTTTTTTAGAGAGGTTGGAGTTTCCCAGGTGTATGCGTTTGTACAGTCTGAGCAGAAGTTACCTTGAAGAGCTGTGTGTTCTACTGTAGCACATTTTACCTCCAAAAGAAAAATCCCTTGTAAAATATTGAACTGAAGCTGATGGTGTGTGCTGAAGTCCTGAGGGAGAAGACACCTGAGCTCCACTGACTTTGACATCACCCCAAAATAAGACAGCCTGTGGGTGTAGAGGGATGGCCCGATGGGAAGACCCGTGGAAGAGTGAACATGGTGAACCCCTTTGTCAGACCCCAGTGCTGAGTACACTGACGTGCTCACCGTGAGACACGGTCAAGGTCGCTACAGGTTTGCAACTTTTTATGACAAAGTGTTGGAAGGTAGTAATGGAAAATACACAGGCGGTGAAGCAGAGAAGTAAGGGATCCTACGAGCAAATGTGGAAATGTGTTGGTGAGAGGGGCCCGAGGCAGAGGTGCAGGCTGCAACAGGGGCCCGAGGCAGGGGAAGTTAAAGCCCAGGGAGATGGAGACATGCAGACAGACACGGGGAAGGCCCAGAGACGAGAGGCGGCACACAGATGTGTGGGCTCCTAATTTTGCTGGTCACACAGTTTTCCATCTTTCTTTGCTTCTGTGACCTCCCCTGCTTTTTCCAGCTACACAGCCTAGCAAATTCTCTCGTGCGGAAGCTCCTGAGTTAGCTTTGGACGCACTTGCTTCTAAAAGAAATCTGCCAGCTCTGCCACCCAAACACGGCACACAACTCTCCTTTCCACCTGGCAATGTCCTTGGATCCTTCTCTTGCTGGACTCGTGAGATCAGCTCCTCACTTACCCGCACACTCGGCCCATGCAGCCGCCCCGCACAGCAGGCTGGCAAGGAGCCTCTCCTGGAGTGGCTGCCTCCTGCGGGTGGAGTGGGTTCCAGACAGGCCTTGGAGAGGGAGCAGTGTGGGGAGTCACAGCCCTGCCCTGGTCCAGGCAGCAACTGCACTTTCAGTTCATCCTTTGGGCTTCACGCTGAGGGACGCAGAGCAGAGAAGTGGATCCTCAAAGTCTGCGTGTGTTAGAGACAAAATCTCAGGCCCTTGGTGCAGCGGTCTGTAACCCTTTCTCCATCATCATCTTCCATGCTGTGCCACCCGCTCTGCACCCCTGTGCTGGATGGGCCCAGTGGCTTTGGCCTGCCACCTCTCCTCCTTCTTACTTCTTGCCAGCTGCAGAGTCCGGGGAGTTCAGTGTTCTGAAATGGGCAGGAAGGGCTCCAAATGGCTGGTCTTGGTTCCTGCCCCTCTTTGACAGCCCGAGACAAGGAAGACCAGCCCAAGAACCCTCCATGTTCTGTCGCTATAGCAACAGCAAGACACTCTCTCCCACTTCAGCCCCGGAGAAGTGTTGGGGGGCAAGGATGGAGCTTTTGAGGTCTGCCCCCCACACACACACACACGTGGACTCCGCCCACGGCAGGGCAGCTTTCCTGGCCTTGGAGGACCAACTCGTGACGGCTCCCAGGCTCCTGCTGTCTTTCGACTCCTGTCTGTGAGTCATACGTCCACTCCATGGAGCTCTCGGGTCTCACTAGATCCGGGCAAGTCATAAAACTGCAGGCCGGGTACCGCGGGCACAGGCGGCTGCCACAGCCCTGACCTTCACGTCCTCCGTGCAGTGTGCGTCTGCCCTCGGGACGGATCCTCAGGGCGCCTGCTGCCCACCGCCCAGCGGGCAGGGTGCAGTTAAACCCTTAGCCAGGGTGTCCCAGACCCAGGGTGTCCGCCTCCCTTTCCTCCCGCCCGCCAGGTCAGGGCTCCGAGCGCTGCCACCGACGCCCACCTCCCTGCCTCCCTGCAGCTCTTCCTAGTCCATTCCTTTTCCTGTGCCCAGCTGTGCTTCCCGCCCAGGAGCCCCACCACCCGCCGAGCGTGGGAGGAACTCCCCGTCCTTCCCCCGGCCCGGCCGCGCCCTCTGCAGAGCCACCCGCAGCTCCACTCAGTGGAAGACCTCTCCTCCCCCGGCCTGGCCTGGCCATTCCAACGAGGACGCTCTGTTCCCTTCTGCCGCTCACAGATTCTTTTCCAAGGGGCATGATTTACTCTTCTTTTCTCAACATGCAGATTTTCTGTAGTGAATATTATGGGTGGCATCAAGGGAATCTATTCTCCACAGCGCAGGGAATAATCTCTCCCTCCACATTCCTCCCTGCTCTGATCCCAAGCGCAGCTGGAGCGCGTGACATCAGCCTCAGCCAATCAGGATCAGTGAGGGTGGTCCAGGGGTGGAGCATATGACCTCAGCCAATCAGGATCAGTGAGGTTGGTCCAGGGGTGGAGCATGTGACCTCAGCCAATCAGGATCAGTGAGGTTGGTCCAGGGTGGAGCATGTGACCTCAGCCAATGAGAATCCGAAAGGTTGGTCCAGGGGTGGAGCATGCTACACCTTCATGATCCTAAGCAAATTGTTCTGCTTTCATTAGTCATTTTTGGTTCTTTAAAAATATTTTTAAGTTGACAGAAATTTATATATTGATGGTGTAGAACATGCTATTTTGATATTTGTATATATCGTGGAACGGTTAAATGAAGCTGTTTAACACAAGCATCACCTCATTTGCTTTACTGCAGTGCTTGCCTTGAAGACCCTCTTAGTGATTTTCAAGTGCGCAGTGCATTGCTATTACCCACGGTCACCATGCTGTGCAATAGACCCCTTGAGTGTATTTTTCCTATGTGCCTGAAATACTGTGCCCTTTGACCCAAATCCCCCCCAATCCCAGTCCCAGCCTCTGGGCTACCATTTTACTCTGCTTCTAAAGGTTCAACTTTTTTTAGATTCCATGTACAAACAACGTATTGCAGCATTTGTCTTTGTGTCCCTGGTCTACGTCGCTGAACACAGAGCCCTTCATCCACGTTGTCACAAATGACAGAATCTCCTTCTTAAAGCAGGAGCAATACCCCATGTTTATGCTTACAGTATTGTCTTCATCAATCCATCGATGCACACGTAGATCAATTAATTCCACACCTTAGCTAACCTGAGGTGGGATATGAAGACCAGGAGGGTAAAAGGACGTGAGTGAGCAGTGTTCTAAAGACTATGGTGGAGAAATCTATTGATTTCTAGTGATATGCTTTTGGGCTCTCCACTGCTTGCTCTAACCTGATTTTGTCATTTTTGGAGAGGAATTAAATAAAAATAATTTTACAGTATCACACTGTGAAAGGTGACTTTCCCTCTGACTTAGGAAAGTTAGCCTGTTGCTCGGTGTTTTATGTTTAGGAAGCATTACTTTTTTTTCTTTCCTTAATTAAAGGTTTAAAATGTGAAATATCATTAGGTTTGTGAGTTCTTCCCATAAAAGTTGGTCTATCACATGGTGTCTCATGGTATTTGTAGAGCATTGCTAATTCTTGTCTGTTAAACCACCACTCCCCCCAAAAGAGGGGGAAAACTGTGATTTAATGATGTTTCCCTACACAGTGAATGAGGAGTAGGGAGGGAATCACGGTGCCAGGAAGACAGGGCTTGAATGTCGCACCACAGTTTTATTTTACATCTGAGGTGGTAGGGAGATGTTAAAAATGTTTCCTGTGGAGTGCCCCACTGAAACATTTCTATATGGCTTCTCTCCCTTTCTTTCTTTCTTTCTTTCTTTCTTTCTTTCTTTCTTTCTTTCTTTCTTTCTTTCTTTCTTTCTGTACTGGGATTGAACTCAGGACCTTGCGTTTCCAAGGCAGGTGGCAGAACCACTGAGATAAATACCTGGCCCAACTGGTTTCTTATGTAAATACACTTGTGTGGTTTTTCTGGAAACTCAGACTAAATGCTCTTTCCACTGGGCAGCATTTTCATTTAATTAATTAGTAAATTTGGTTGCAGTAAATATATACATCATGCAACTTGCCATGGTAACCACTTCTCAGTGAACAGTTCCATGGCACTGACTGCATCGCCTCCATCTCCTCCAGAACTCAGCTAGCCAAACTGGAACTCTGCCCCGTTGTGTGCTAACTCTCCTCTTCCCTGCTCCCAGCCCTGGACCAATCTTTTGCTCTCTGGGTATCTGATCCCTCTAGGTACCTCCTGTAAGCAGAGTCAGTATGTCTTTTTGTGGCTGGCTACTTTACTTGGTAATAAGGCCTTCAAAGTTCATCCACATTGTAGCATATTTCAGAATTCCCTCACTTTCCGAAGCTGAATAGTGTTCCAATGCATATCACTCGATGGACACTTGGTTGCTTCCATATTTTGGATGGTGGGAAGAGTGTGACTATGAATACAGGTGTACAGTGTCCGCTCAGGAGTGCTCTAGTCCTCTCTTTGGTCCTCCGAGCCATTAGTGCTTCTCCCAACAACTTGAGAGCATATGTTTCATGTTAGTGTGTTCTGTCACACCCAGATCAACCAAACTAGGCTGGAACCATTGCTTAGTCATTTTTACACCCCAGGCTCCAAGCAGAGCACCAGGAATTCAGGAAGATATCAGTCAATGTGCATTTACCTGAACCAAGGTTGAGGGGGGTGGGAGCTTCTCTCCCCGTCCTCCCTTAGCTGCCACACAGCATCCGTGGAGAGCTGTCCTCTCCACCTTCTCCAGTCCACAGAGGCTGAGGAGTCCCTGTGGTCCAGAGCTCCGGCTTAAGCTTGAGTCCCTGCCTCTCTCAGCAGTGAGAGCATCCACCGAGGCTCTGAGGATCCAGAACAAAGGAGACACGGGGTGGGTGGGTTGGGCCTGCTTCAGGACCACGAACAGCCCCCGCCAAGTGGCCTGAGGCTGCTCTTCCCTTCCTCCGGGTGTCTTGCCCTGGGCAGGTGTTGAATCCACTTGGGCATCAGAGTCCCCTCCAGGTGAGGAGGTGACAAGGAAGGATCTACAGTCCTTGGGTTTCCACCACCAGCTGAGAAGGTCACAGCGGATGGGGTGAGGACAGGGAGCATCAGAAAGAAGCTCACTCAGAGAACACCCAAGGCCAACCAGGTACCGAGTGCTGGGTTAACCTGCAGGAGTAGTAATCTTCTCTCTCCATCTCTCCTGGGCTCCTGCCTGGCTTCCCGGATATCACGTAATTAGTAGTGGGGAAATATCACCTTGCTGGTGTCTGACCTCAAAACCTTTGCTTTTGATTCTATTTCCTAGCACTGTGGAGAGTGTGGTCACCTGGTATTTACTATTGTATAGGATGGCGTAAGCAAAAGCTATGGCTACCTGGCCGAATAGGCTTTCGGGGAATTAGGCAACAGCTTCGCGGCTTCCGCCTGCCCAAGGCTGCAGACCGCTCCCCCTGCACACCTGCTGCTCCAGGCGCTCAGCTGGGCCTTGCATAGGGTGAGAGGATTCGGACTCAGTTCTGTGAACACGTGGACCCAGCCCTAGTGACTGCCCTGTGTTGCCCCATCTCGTACTGCGGGGCTTCCTGCTCTGGGTGCACGTGACTGTCCCCATCATTGAACACGTGAGGCTGGAGCTGGAAGAGGCCAGAGCCTGCTCAGGGCACAGGGTGAGGGAGTACTGTGGCCCTCGGCCTGTGGGGAGCTGTGGCTGCTCCTGTTACACTGTGACTGGTCAGGCACGGTGCTACAGACGGTGCCGGGTGACAGATCTTCAGAAGGAGGTGTTGGGATGCTCTAGTTCTGGACGCCAGAACGCTGATGTGCCCTCTGTGTGGACCCAGGAGGCTGCTGTTGAAGAAGGATTTCCTGGGAGTATCACACTGTGTCTGAGCACAGTGCCAGGCGGGGAGACAGCAGAGAGCGCACGGAGGAGGTGACATGGATGGGGGGAAAGGGGACCAGAGGGACAACTGGGAAGGAGGGGAGTAGAGGCCATGGGCGCCCAGTGAGGGAGGAACAGCTGCAGGAGAGCAGAATCCTCCCAGGAAGACGGGCATTTCTCCACCTGCAGCCAGGGGCCACATCAGCTCCATTTCTAAGGCTGCAGCACGAGGACAGTGCTGGGCCGGGATGCTGCTCACCCACAAGGGGTGGGAGACGGCCCCCCACTCCGCCAGGGCCACCAGCTATGAGGCTGTGCCTTGAGGTTCTGAGGGAGGGTCTGCCTGCCGCAGTAAGACTGTCTGTGGGCCCCACTTCCCAGATGGGCCCTCATCTTGGATAGTCACCTCTACTCTGACCTGCAGCCGCCTTCCCAGTGGAGTGGGGAGATTAGAGGATTCTGACACAGACCCTACAAGAGCTAGGCTGAATCGTGTAGAAACTCTGGTGTGGTGCCAGTAAACCCACGGAGGGATGCAGGAGGCCCTGCGGCTCCCAGGGTGGCACTTTGCAGCAAGGTCTGCAAAGATCTTAACATCCCCTGGCTCTGCGGAGCTGGCCCTGGAAATCACTTCCATCCTTACCCGTTTCTGCTCCTGTTCTAGAAGCCCATGGTGCAGACCTCAGGATCCGAGGCACCTGCCCTTTCCTCTTCATCCCAGGCTCTGCCCCTCCACTCCCCCCACAATGCCACTTCCCCAGGGCCTCGAAGTTCCACTCCTCTTGGTCCCCTGTTCCCATCACAAGTCACGTTCGAGAGCCACGTTCCTTCTTGGGTGGAACCCAAGGAACCAGCCACCCCTCCACCACCTGATCTTCTGGAACTGTGCAGACTTTGACTTTGGTTTAACAAACTCTTGCAACGGCCGACCTGAGACTCACTGGGCAGACACATTCCCATGGCCACATGGCTCTGTGTGTGCTTCCTCCGAGGGCGCCTGGGAGAATTAGTGAGGTCGTCTGTGGACACCCTTAGCCTCAAGCATCTGCCCTGGCACAATCCTCACACTGATTCGTTTCTTTTCTCAGAGTGTGGCTATGGCATGGGGCTGTGCAGGACTCAGGGTCAGAAGGCAAGCCGGACCTGGCCCCTGGCTGGAGTGGCACACTGGCGAGCGCAGAGGGTCCGAGGTGAGGACCTGGGCCACTGCAGCTCCTTGCTGGGAACTACCCTGTTCCCTGCTTCTGCTAAAGACGGAGGCCAGGCCGGCTCTGGGATGGGTGGGATTTGGTGCGAGGTGAATTATCAGTGAGAGCGGTGAGGTGTGGGAAGCCTGTCTAGAGGGCGCCAGGACCCCGAACCTGCATGTGAGGAAGTCCTTGGGGTGCACCCTAGGGGTTCACCCACATTGCAAGGATGAGAGAGATTTACCAGAAACTGCTACAGTGTAAATAAAGCACTTTATAACAACAAGACCTAGGTAAGATGCCCATTGAGAGACAGGAGGGGGCAGGGGAAAGGGGGATGGAGAAAGAGCGGGAAAGACAGAGGCTGGGACAAAAAGACAGACAGAGGTCAGCCTGACCCCTTCACACCTGTGTGAAGCTTCACTCGGGGCTGGCAGAGGGTCCACATGTCCAGGCATCTGGGGCTGGAAAGGGGCTGAGATTTTACATCATCAGCCTGGAAGTGGTTTAGGAGAGAGAGGCCAGGAGGCGCTTTGGACTCTGCTTTCCCTTTGTTGTGCAAAGCAGCGACCCCTGTGGGAGGAGGGTGTGGAAGGCTTTGTCTGCCAGAAAGTCCTGCAGCAGTCAGGAGAGCTGCAGCCGGGCAAGGGAGCGGGTCCGACCCCAAAACCCAAACACGCAGGGACCAGGAGAAGGTGGAGCGGGTTCCTGAGACATTGAGGACAGCTTCTCCCAGCAGATGTTGCAGTCAGGCTGGGGCGCTGGGCGCAGGCTGCTTCCTCCATGCTCCAGGACCACGCGGAGGCCCCGCCATGGCCCTGACCCCTCCAGCAGCGACCTGTGTGCACCTTCCCTGCACCCGCGGTCCCTGTGTTCCCTAAGGAGTCTGCTCCCCACTGGGCTGCTGTCTGGCTCATCGTCCCAGCACCTTGCATGGCACGGGAGCCCAACACGTGTTGCGGAGTAAGGCCCGAGGTGACACTGCAGGTCTCCAGGACTCTCAATCCGATCATTCGCCGGCCTCCACTGTGAGCGTGGAGTGTGGGAGATGCCTGGTTCCTGCCTGGACGGTGACTGTGGGCTGTGTGGACTGAGCCAGCTCTGAAGTCGGTGTAAACCAGGCGGCGTCAGCTGCGGGTCTTGGGTGGGGAGGTCCTCTCGGAGCCCCAGGCCTCCCTGTGGAGCAGAACCGAGAACTTAACTGACTTGCAAGAGGGACCCTGGCACAGGGCAGGGGCTCTCGTGACCAGAGCATGTGCCCCAGCTGACACCAGCGGTTCCCTCCGGGGGCCCCAGCTTCCCCAAACGGAGCAGTGTGTAAGGGACAGAGCTGTGAGCGCAGGACCACGCAGACTGGGCTCAGAGACGGAATTGCCAAGCTTCCGAAGGGGTAGGGGTCGCTTTGGTAGGAATATCAGGGTTATTCACAGGCAAAAATGACACTTTGTCTTTCTTGAACAGAATATTCATGACCCAGGGCATCATAATACACATCTAGAAAACAGAATTACATCAAGAAAAGCAGACTGTTTCCAAGTTGAAGATCTGCTTTACAATAGGGGTATTAGTAGGCTAATACTCCTAATTCGGTGGGAGAAGTATAAAAAGAAAGGAAAACAATCTAGAATGAAAGCTTATCCAAAAAACTGAAATAAAATGGGCCTAATTTCTTATTTAGCATGGAAAATGTCCACTCATTTCTTCATTTAGTTTCATGAAAAGCAAATATCATTCCCTCAATTCTCAGATAGCCAGATTCTGCCTACAGGTCACAACTCTAGCAAGAACAGTGACTAGAGCAGCCAGGTCACAACTGAGTTCCATGTGTCTCGTGAACTTGAAGTCCCCCATCTCTCTCTCAACAGCCCATTTCCAGGAGAAGGTAAGAAGGTAAAATCACCAGTCTCCAAGCAATAAACAGCCTTTTCATTACCAGCCTATTCATTAATACTGTACCTCTTCAGGACACATGTCACCAGTGTTCTGCGTCTGTCCACAGATGGAGAGGCCCCTGGAGCCGACCAACATGACCAGGGTGCAGCAGTTTGTCCTCCTGGGCCTGTCCACCAGGCTGAGCAGCAGGAACACCCTCTTCGCCTTCTTCCTGGCCCTCTACCTGCTCACCCTCCTGGAGAACACGCTCATCATCTACCTCATCTACAGTCACAGTGAGCTCCGCAAGCCCATGTACTTCTTCCTGGGCAACCTCAGCGGCCTGGAGATGTGCTACGTGTCGGTGACCATGCCCACGCTGCTCGCGGGGCTGTGGACGGGGCCCTTCTATGTCCCTTTCACAGCCTGCATGACCCAGCTCTTCTTCTTCATAGTCCTCATCTGCACGGAGTGCACCCTCCTGGCCTCCATGGCCTATGACCGCTACGTGGCCATCTGCCACCCACTGCACTACTCACTGATCATGCGGCCCCAGGTCTGCCTGGGCCTGGCCCTGTCCTCCTGGCTGGGTGGACTGGTGGTCTCTGTGGCCAAGACCACGTGCATTGCCAGCCTGTCCTACTGTGGCCCCAATGTCCTCAATCAGTTCTTCTGTGATGTCTCCCCTCTGCTCAACCTGTCCTGCACCCACGTGGCCCTCACGGAGCTGGTGGACTTCATCTCCGCCATCGTCATCTTCTGTGGGACACTCCTGGTGGCCTTGGCCTCCTACTCGGCCATTGCCATGGCTGTGCTCCGCATGCCCTCAGCTGCTGCCCGGCGCAAGGCCTTCTCCACCTGTACCTCCCACCTGGTGGTGGTGGGCATCTTCTACTCAGCAGCTCTCTTCATCTACTGCCGGCCCAGCCGCATCAAGTCCATGGACCTCAACAAGGTGCTGTCGGTCATCTACACGGTGGCCACGCCCCTGTGCAACCCGGTCATCTACTGCCTGCGGAACAGGGAGGTCCACACGGCCCTGCGGAAGGCACTGCGCTGGCCCTGAGCCTGGCCCCACTGGACCTTGCCCTGCCTGACTCCAGCCTTACAGGGCCACAAGCGCCGAAAGGAACCTGGAACAGAAAAGTAAAACCTAGGGGAAAGTATTTTGCAGCTGCTGGGATCATACTAATCAATAATTAAATCTACTCTACCAAAGAGAAAGATGAGCAAAGCCCATGAGAAAATTCCTGGTAACCTATGTGAACATATGTTTAATTTTATGTACAAAGCAATAAATGTATATCCAACATCCTAGCACTTCAAATTCCTAAATGGTGGGTACTTATTTACCAAGTGAATCTGTATGTTCCCACAAAATCAGATGTTTGGAATAAAAAGGAAGGGCAATCTAAATGTCCATCAATAAAGGTTGGATTTAAATACATTACATTTATTATAAGAT
Organism: Heterocephalus glaber; assembly: GCF_000247695.1. The sequence goes on from NW_004624832.1 coordinate 1,296,362, forward strand.
AAACAAAGACTACTTGAAAATATTGCATGTCTTAACATGGATTTTTGATTGAGTTAAATATCTATTTGTTAAATTTTAGAATTCAGTAAAATGGAGTATGAAATTCTTCATTGTTTTGTTAGTTTTTATTCATAATCAAGAAACAACAGCCATGTGTGTTCGCTCTGTGTACAGGATGATTTGATAGGCACGTGATCTGTGAACCGATGACCTTCATGCTACTGCACATGGCCAAGGCCTCGAGGAGGTGACTCTGTGTGTGGTGAGAACACCTAAGATGCACTCTCCTGAGAAATTTCAAGTATACAGTGTATTATTCGGGGGATTAGACTATTTCTCCTTTAAGATTTTTTCAGTTCTTCATCCATATCAGAGGGCCCAATGCTGACTCTCCATGGGGAGCTGGTGCATGTGCAGAACACTGTGATGTGTACGCATCGCTCTGAACATTTGGTCTTCAGAACTGCTCATCTCCTCACTGAACACGTGGATGCTCTGGCCCATCCATCCCTGCTTGGCCCCCTCTGCCCCGGGGGATGCAGCCTGCGCTCTTGGCTTCATCTGCTCCCATTCAGGCTCTGCACACAGATGAGACTGCTCAGCACCCATCTCTCTCCAGCTGAAGTGTGTTGCTCAGCCAACGCCCACAGGCCCATCCACTCCCCCATACACACTGGCCCAAGGGATAGAGTCTCCTTTCTGAATAACATCTCTTAAAAATAACTTAAAGTAGCTGGGTGTGGTGGCGCACACCTGTAATTCCAGCCCCAGGAGGCTGAGGCAGGAAGATGGCCACAAGTTCGAGGCCAGCCTGGGGAGCACAGTGAGTTCGAGGCCAGCCTGTACATAGAGAAACCCTATCTCAAAAAAAAATTCATTTAAAGTATTTAAATGTGGAAGTGTAGTTATTTTGATTCTGAGTTCTGTGTGGGAAAGTTGACATTTAACTTAGTCTTTTGTGATGTTTCTGGACCATTATTTCCTTTCACTTAATAAAATGTTCAAATATGGGAAGTGCTAAACTTAGCAAACTTGTTTCTGAGTTCACTCGAGGAAAAGCTGATAGCTTGCCCAGGGTTTTGTGGTATTTCTAGAACACCGCCACTTACTTTAACCCTGGAAAGAAAGGACGTGGGTAAGCGTGTGTCTCCCTGTGCTCTGGGCTGATGTGCCATGGTGCCCAGTGTGGGCACTCTGAGGGCAGGATCCGCCCCTCACTCATCTCCCCTGCAGGCTCCAGGCTGCTCAGGCTACCTGTGAAGACACTGAGAATGCATGGTGGCCTGAACTGATATGGCCTGGTGGCAGACTTGCCTCTGCCTCTGCAGAGCAGCAGTAAAAAGCACCCTCTCCAGCTTTCCCCAAGTCCACAGAGACCAGAGCACATCTCCCAGGTCCAGGGCTCCCACTTAAGCTTACACCCATGCTGGCTTCTCTCCTCAAAGGCACGCAGCTCAGCATCCCAGACGTTCCAGGAAGGGATGCGATGCCAGCTTGCAGTGCGTGTGTGCTTGGTCCAGGGCCAAGAGCAGCTCCTGCCAGAGTGGACTGAAGGCCATTCGTTCCTGGATGTCCCCCCTCTGGGAAGAAGCTGAACCACCCAGGTGAGAGTCAGCAAGGAGGGAAGTGCCCACCAGCCTCCCTCCTTCAGAGGGTAGGTCAAGTGCCACTGTCTGGGGGTAAAGACAAGGAACAGCCAAAAGGGAAAATGTTTTCTGGGACATACAACGCTTATTAGGCACTACCTCTAAACGCTTTAGAGATATTAGGTGATTCAGTGCCTAGGAGTAGTAGAGAGCTATAGGCATGGCTATAAAGGATGTAGATATAGCTAAAGCTACAGGGATATAGATACAGTGCTACTTGTGCCACAATTTTGAAAAGATGGCCACGTTTGTGTTTGTGTAGGAAAGATGGCCGCAGTGGTGTTTATCGCCTGATGCAGAATTTGCAAAAAACCCAAAACTTTGCTAAATCATTTGCAAACAAATGCACTTTCGAACTGAGTTACCACTGCACAGATAGAGACAGAGACAGAGACAGAGACAGAGGTGATACAGATATTGGTGAAGTAGTGTTCAAGGGACTTCCCGACAGGGTCTCACTAAGTTGCTAGTTGCCCACACTGCGCTGAAACTTGTGACTCTCCTGCCTCTGCCTCCCACAATGCTGGGATTACAGGAGTGTGCCACCACACCCAGCTCCTTTCTTTTGAGGGTTAAAACAATTGGCCGTGTTCTAGAAATTTCTGTCTTGCTTTCAAGCACAATTCTCTACCATCCCTAAATGGTCTCACAGGTGATAGCAACTATTATGAAATTTATTCTAAGTGAAAAATAATTCTCTCACGTACTTAAGAGGCCACACAGGCTGGCTGTGGACTGAGTGACTTTCTTGGAGACCCAAGAATTCCTCAGCACCTGAGATGCAGCCCCGGTTCTCTCCCACCCTCTTGGGCACAGGTCCTGAAACCCTGTTTTCTCTGCACCAAGCCTCACTAGGACAGTGTTGGTGGAATGGAGTAAACTTAGACCATGAAGACTTCTAGCAAAGAGTCTGTTTTCTCCTCAGGAAAATTCTGTGTTTCATTTAAGAAAAGCCATCTCAAACCCAGTCCTGTATCACTTCTGGGTTCGAGCTTTTTACCACACTTCAGTCCCCCTGGTCCCACCACAGAGACTTTATCTATAATCCAAGGTGGAATATGGTCTTCTCTGGTTTTGGAAAACATGTGACTGAATCTCGGAGAGGTTCCAAGTCCTCTCAAGACACAAAGCTGGAAAGATTCATGGCCCCAGACTACACCCAGATCTTATTTATCAGGTCACTGTGAACCGAGGGCAGCTGTTGACAAATGTTTCATGGACAACAAAACAGCTGCGACAGCGTTGCCCCTGAGCTCTCTGGCGCTGGCCTCGGGCTCGGGCGTGGTCCCTGGGGTGCACTTATGGGCACTCATGGATTCCCAGGAGCACCTGGTTGCAACTTCTGAGGCATTGGTCAGGAAGGGTGATCCAGAAGACCCATGGAGGAGCTGAGTATCGGCGGGGCGCGAGGGCGGAGAGGGAATTAGAGCCAGATCCAGGGAGGGGGCTCTGCAGGAGGAAGCCCTTGCTCTCCACAGCTGACAGCTCAGCGCCCTCCCCTGAGCCTGGCTGGTGGCCTTTCCGGGAGGACAGCTCCGCCTGCAGAGTTCCGAAACCGATCAGTGAGAGCTCTTGACCGCGGAAAGAATCACCGCGAGGGCGGAGCCCAGGCCGGGGGCAGCTGGCGTTCAGCACCGCGGACAGCGCCGGAGTCTGGCCAGGTGCTCGGAGAGTGAGGGCGAAAGACAGATCGCGCCGGACTGACTGGCGGTGCGAGCTCTGAGGAAGGTCCTCCGAGAGTCCAGAATTTACCAGTGATCCAGGAGGCGGGGTGGGGCTCCTCGGGTACTGACTGGAAACAGGCAAGTCGAGAGGCAGGGAGCAGCCCACACTTGCACGCTGGGGCGAAGCAGGGTCTGGGCAGTGTCTGGCGCTAGAGCCAGGCAAGGGCAGGGATCGGACCCGTAGCCAGGCGATGCTTACTGCAACGCGACTTCTGCTTAGCGGCTGTGAAAACGGGCCGCGGATCCAAGGAGCTGTGCTCGGTGCGCTGTTCACACAGCACCTTTTGTCCCAACGACTCGGTCGCTCCATGGTCTTTCCTGCTAAGATCAAGTCTCCAACGCCTCCTGATCTGGCTTCTCTAGAAACGCTGATTCTCTGTAATTAGAAAAAAAGTGACAGAAACCAATATTTCACGCTTGATGCTTCTCGTATTTACCACGAGAGAATCCATCTCAAAACCTCTTGCATCACACACATTCTTGTACAATACAGCGTTGTTCTTATAAAAATTTAGCAAAATACCGCCTTGCAAGCGCAAGGACCCGAGTTCGATCCCCGCTACCAAAAAAAAAATTTAACAAAAAATTTGTGTTCTCACTAGTTTGTCTAAGTCAACATTTAAATGCATCAAGTAGAAACCCTATTAAAAATAAAAAGATTTGGGCAGGGGATTTAGCTCAGTGGTTTTGGCGCCTGCCTTGCAAGTGCAAGGTCCTGAGTTTAATCCCAGTACCAAAATAAATAAATAAATAAATAAATAAATAAAGGTTTAACTCCTGGGAGGAGGATCTGGAATTTTCACTCCACAAGACCCCAGTGTTACCCAAGTTCTCGTGATTACTGCCCCGTGTCTGAGGCCAATTTCTTACTTCTCAAACTTGAGAAATTACCTGTGCTATTGGGAAGGTAAAATCATCCTCGCCTCCTCACCTCCTTCACAGGGGTGTTGTGAAGCTTTGAAGAATTAAAATTTGAAAAGAGTAGCAAAATGTTTGGCACCAAGAAATAGATTAATGCATGGTAGTTATTATTACTTCCATGGTAATTATCATTCGGCACTTACACTCTACCATCTATGAGGCTGATTAGGAGACTGCTGGACACAGGGATGAGGACTAGTCTAGGGTTCCTGCTCATTTCCTTTCTTAACTGTATGCTTTGGGGGAAGTCACTTTTATGTTATGACCTACAGTTGTCTTCTTTGTAAAATAGAAAAGGATAGCATTTCAGTGTCCTAGAGAGAGAGAAAGACAGAGAGGGAGACACACACACACACACACACACACACACACACAGAGAGAGAGAGAGAGAGAGAGAGAGAGAGAGAGAGAGAGAGAGAGAGAGAGAGAGATCATCTTTTCACAGACAGGAAAATTGAAATGAGATCTGCTTGACCACCTAGGTCTTGACCCTATCAGGTGGCTGAATTTTTACCTCATCAGCCTGGAGCTGGTTCAGATGACAATGTCCTGGTGAAGCCATGCATGGTGCTTTCTTTTGGGGAGACACCTTGTGATGTGCAGAACAGTGGTCATCTGGAAGAACCTGGGAAACTTAGACCAGGAGAAGTGATTCAAGTCATCGTCAGTGATTCACGTCATTAATAGTGTTTCTCCTGGAGAAGAGGTCCTGCTGTGAACCAATGGCACAGATACATGGGTATCTGAAGAAGGCTAAGCAGGCTTTCTATGAGGCATTGGAGGACAGCTCCTAGAAGACGGAAGATTCCAGCTGCTGTTCTCTTTCAGGGAACACCCTCCCTATCTGCTCTGGGGGGGGTGAAGGTCCCGCAGGGTGCTATTTTGGCATGTGTAGTCTTCAACTCTATCTTGGGGCCCTTAATAGATTCCACCATGGCTCTGGCCACTTCTGCAATTGCCTTGTCTTGCAAAGTTGGGCCCCTTCATCATTGTCTCTCTTTGTCACCAGGAGTCAGGTCTCCAAGTCAGCAGCTGTACCTGTGACATTCACTCCTGTGTTCTCGGTGCCTCACACGGAGGGGCTCACAAGTTACTGAGTCAACGCTCCATGCCGGGAGCACTCGAGCTGGGCTAGGGGTTCTCTCTCCACTTTCCACATTTGGGGCCTAGAAGAGTTTCTGGTTCCTCAGGTTTGAAGTGATGATGAGCAACAGAATTATCCCAGCACTGATGCCAGACACACCGGGGTCCCTCATTCTTTCTGCTTTTTCCCGTGCAGTTTTGGGTACATGGGTTTACATGTTCACCTGGCCCACACTGGGCAAATGGAATCCAACGAAGAAACCAACCAGGGTGTATACAGGCTCCTGACAAATAGACCAGGCTCAGCAAACTATAGAACTTTTCTCTTTTTTTTTTGCATAAATTCTTTTATTGTCACATTTTAGGTACACAATACGTTTCCATTTACCATTGGGTGCTTGTTCCTGTCCATGACGCATCTTGGTTCTTATTTTTTCCCCATTCCCTGTGCACCCTTCACCCCCTCCACCCTTCCCTATTTACATAGACTTTGTTTCCATTTTTTTCTTTTCTCATAATTTTTCCTTTCCCTTCTTTCCTTTTCCCTTCCCCTCCCACTTCCCCTACCCTTTTGGAACTTTTCTTCCTATTTCAAATTGTCAATCATTAGTTTTAATCATTTTAGTCCTTATTTACACTTTCAGTTTCTCACACCAGAAAAACTATTTGGTATTTACACATGTATGTCCTATTTATTTCACTCAAGAGTATGGCCTCAATGTACATCCATTTAGCTATAAATGTCTCTAGTTTCTCATTCTTTATGGCTGAGTAGTACTCCATTTTATAAAAAACCCACATCTTCTTTATCCAGTTTTCAGTTGAACTTTTCATTTTTAGATGATGTGCTCCATTTCACACCACCAGTTTCTTCTTCAAGCCTCTGCTCCCTCAGTGTGACAAGGACAAATATTAGAAAAGTGCATAGAGTGACATAGATCGGGTCCACAGAAGGATGGGCATACCGATGTTTGTGTGATTGCCCCTGTGACTGGGGTGGGCCCTTTTGCCTTTGTCCTTCCTGATCATTACCTTGGGGAGACACAGTGCAACAGAATTCTAGAAAATAAGGGTGCATCAAAAAGTAAAACATTTCGGGGCTGGAGATTTAGCTCAGTGGTTTCACTGCCTGCTGCACAAGTGCAAGGACCCGAGTTTGATCCCTGGTACCCCCCCAAAAAAGTAAAACATCTTCACAACAGCGGAGTTGATAATATTACTCTAGGTTTTATAGAATATTCATAACTTAATGGTCTTCATGAAAAGGAAAAACTAATCTAAAATGCATTTTTAAAAAACTGACAAATATAATTCTTATTTCTTGTTTAGAATATCATTGCTTCACTTAATCAATTGTAGAAAAATCAAGGAAAGCAAGTGTTAATTCCCAGCTCTCAGGTGGACAAATATTTGCAGTCACAAATTTGGTAAGATCACAGATTTAGTAAGATGAGCATCAAGATCTCATGTTCAGAGTTTGTCCTATGAATCTACAATATCTTTCTCTGTAACCAAAAATAAAAATGCCAACAAACAGATATCAGCCTGCTAAAGAGACCGAGGTCTCCAATCACTTTGAACATCCTCTCAATTTACTAAATTGCTCTGCATGTCCAGGAAGCAGAATATCTACAGATTTTCTCCATCTGTCCACAGATGGAGAGGCCCCTGGCGCCGGCCAACATGACCAGGGTGCAGCAGTTCGTCCTCCTGGGCCTGTCCACCAGGCTGCGCAGCAGGGAAGCCCTCTTTGCCTTTTTCCTGGCCCTCTACCTGCTCACCCTCCTGGAGAACACGCTCATCATCTACCTCATCTGCAGTCACAGTGAGCTCCGCAAGCCCATGTACTTCTTCCTGGGCAACCTCAGCGGCCTGGAGATGTGCTACGTGTCAGTGACCATGCCCACGCTGCTTGCGGGGCTGTGGACTGGGCCCTACCATATTTCCTTCATGGGCTGCATGACCCAGCTCTTCTTTTTCATAAACCTTGTTGGGACAGAATGCATCCTCCTGGCCTCCATGGCCTATGACCGCTACGTGGCCATCTGCCGCCCACTGCACTACCCACTGCTCATGCGTCCCCAGGTCTGCCTGGGCCTGGCCCTGTCCTCCTGGCTGGGTGGGCTGGTGGTCTCTGTGGCCAAGACCACGTGCATCGCCACCCTGTCCTACTGTGGTCCCAACGTCCTCAATCAGTTCTTCTGTGACGTCTCCCCTCTGCTCAACCTGTCCTGCACCCACGTCGCCCTCACAGAGCTGGTGGACTTCATCTCAGCCATCATCATTCTCTGGGGTTGCTTCCTCATGACCATGGCCTCCTACATGGCCATCACCATGGCTGTGCTCCGCATGCCCTCAGCTGCTGCCCGCCACAAAGCCTTCTCCACCTGTGCCTCCCACCTGGTGGTGGTGGGCATCTTCTACTCAGTCACTATCTTCATCTATGCCCGCCCCAGCCGCATAGAAGCCATGGACCTCAACAAGGTGCTGTCGGTCATCTACACGGTGGTCACACCCATGTGCAACCCGGTCATCTACTGCCTGAGGAACAGGGAGGTCCAGGCGGCTTTCAGAAGAACCCTGCAGTGGTCCTGAGCTTGACCAGCTGACCAACCTGTGTGTTTGGGGTGACCTAAAGTTAGCAACAGCCTACTCATTATTGAGATAAAAATCCACATACTATAAACTTCATCTTTTAAACATGCACAATTCAGTGATTTTTTTCATTATACTTACAAAGCATGCACCATCACCACTACTTAATTCCTGAAAGCTGTCATTTCTCCCAAAGTAAAATACATACAATTAGCAGTCTTTCTCAATACACCTACCACACCCAGACGTAGGAAACCAACAGTGTATTTTCCATCTCTATAGATTTTTCTGTTCTGGACATTTCTTGGAAATGGAATAATGTAATATGTGGTCTAATGTGAGTTGCTTCTTTCATGTGGCATGTTTTGAGGTTCAGCATATTTTAACATGCATCATTAATGCATTCCTTTTTCTGACCAAGTAACAGTCCATTATATGGCTATATGATATTTTATTTGTTCATTCACCAGTTGATGGACATATGAATTGTTTCCACTTTGAGATACTATGGATTAATCCTATTGGGAACAGTTGTGTTCAGCTTTTGAATGGATGTTTCTACTTTTCTTGATTTTATGCCCAAGGGTTTATGTTATACCTTTCCAAAGTAGTCAATACCATAGCATTATGTTGTCACAATATCATTGGGAAAATGTAAATGACTTTTACACTAAAACCAAGGAGGCATTGAAAAGTGGGTATTGCTGTCATATATTGCTGGAGGAGGCATAAACTGTTAGACTTGTCTTGGAGAGCAGCTTCTTAGTATCTGCTAAATGATAATGTGTTTGCACGCAACCCAGAACTTCCAATCCTGCGAACATCTCTGAGGAAAATGAAAGCTTGTAAAAATAGTCAAATAAGCTTATTTGTTCTAGGACTGGGGATTTAGTTCAGCGGTGCCACCGCCTGCCTCACAAGCACAAGGTCCTGAGTTCGATCCCTGGTACCCCCCCCCCCAAAAAGAATACTTGTTCTAGAAATGTGTTCAGTGGCCCAAACTGGAAAAAATGTAAACATTTTACATTTAATAATATAATGATTTAATAAATTATAGTATCTATGTATTGTGAAATATTTAAGTTATTTTTTAAAGATTTACTTATATCTCTGTTTTGCCATGGGGGCATGATATACTTGTAAATTCCAGAGCAAATTTTAAAATAAATTTTCATTTGAAATAATTCAGGAAGAAATGACACTTGCTTTTACAAAGAGGAAATAAAGCCTTTGTGGTTACTATTAAAATATTTTTGGAAAGAAAAACTTTCTATATGTCTAGAAATGTTGGCAAAGACTTCAGAATACATACTCAAAACTAAAGAGAGAACACTTTTTGTAAATGTCAGTAGTTACAAAAGGTATTAACTCAAACTGGAAAACTGTTTTTGAAGGGCCATTTGCCACTACCCACAGAAAACCAGAATGTGCACGGACCTTGTGAGAATACCGCAATTAGCAATTTTTGCAAAGAAAAAGATTTAAGATGCTTGAAACTATTTGGGTGTGAAAATATTCAGGATATTTTATGCTTTAATGAAAAACTATTGGAATAAATCTCTAATTTAACATAGAGAGCCGAACCACACACAAACACACAATGAAATCCAATGATGTCCTGTGAAATGAGTTTTTATATTGTGAAAGGAAACATTGGCTAAAACCAGTATTGCACTGTAGTTGTATTTTACTTTTCTAGTGGAATGTGTATATGTGTTTGTAGGAAAGGGTTTGAAATCTGTAAGATTTTGCTATTAATAAGATTTTTATATTAACAAGATTTTAATGCTGGTCATCATGATGCAGAGAACCACGGGAGGCTTTGTTTTACAATTTGTTTCCCGGCCTGGGGATTTAGCTTGGTGGTTCCACGCCTGCCTCTAAAGTGCAAGGTCCCAAGTTTGATCCCCGGTACCAAAAAAAAAAAAAATACAATTTGTTTCCTACTGTCAGTTTCTGTGGGCACATAATTGCTTTTTAGTAAAATTTATTTTTTAACATTAAAAATACCTTACACAAGGGGTGATTATTATACAAGGTGAATATTTAAATTTTTAAAAATGTACTCCAGTAAAAGTCACATTGCCATAATCCCTCTCAAAATATTCCCCGTCACTTGAATACACTTATCCCACCCTTCTTGTCACTTTCTGAAGCACTCCTGGAGCCCTCTCATGAGTGCCTTTAGGAGGTGTGATCCAAACTACGGTGAATGCTTCTGCTGAGCACCGTCCAAAGGAAAGGCAGCTCATAAAAACATGATGCTGTATGCTCATCCACCTTAGTCACTGAATCTGGTACCGTGAAACTGCCGGCCCTTTCCCAAAGTGGAAATGACCATGAAAGGAAAACATTTTGAATCAATTCAGGGAACCAAGGAAGCCATGACCATGTTACTAAAGATTCTTCTAAAAGAGGACTTCCAGAACTGCTTCAGAAATTAACAAGAGTGATGCAATAGGTATGTTCAAAGAGGAGAATTTTGAGGAGGATTCATGGCAATTCCTCCTTTTATTGGAATAATTTTTTAAAAATTTAAACATTCTAATCATACCTCCTGTCTCTCTTTTGTCCATAAGACAGAGTTGAACCTCGTTACTAGGAACCGAACATCCCAGCTTCTGTCTCGGTTTCCGGCACCCTGGATCCACTGGACCCAGATGTGTCCTGCTCCCCATTCCGGGGTCACCTCCCACGTGCGGCCCCATCTGTGGGAACCGTGCCCGCCCTTGTCCTGCCCTTCAGCTCAGCTGCCTTCAAACCCAAACCCGGTTCACACTGCCTCCTTTACAGCGCTTCCCCTGGTCACCCGCACAGGAGGCAGACAGCTCCTGCATCCAGTCCTCTGTAGCCTCAGCGCACACAGGGGAAACCAAGACCAGGAAGTGAGTCCTGCAGAAGCCAGGGCCTCACGGCTCCCACTCAGAGCCACTGTTTGCAGCAGTGCCTGGCACACTTGAGGCGCTCAGTGAAGTTGCTTCCAGAAATAGGTGGATAATTCACTGAAGGAAGGTAGAGCTCTATTGGCCTTCATCTTTCCAATGACTTGTGGTGTAGCAACACCTACTGCTCCTCTGCAACTTTGTACATTGCAGAACATATGCAAAGCCCTCTGCATGAGTCATCAGATTTTACATCTCACTACAGGAGGAACTGAGGCTGAGACATCTTAATGTCTACTCCTCCTCGTAGTTAAGACTCACAGCCCCATCAAATCTCAGGCAGGAAAGGAGATGCTCAGAATGGTTCCTAGGTGCATGGGTAGGAATGTGACACTGGGCCAGGCTTGGGAAGGAGGGTATGCTGAGCAATAAGAAGACCCATGGGTGGTGAGCCCTGACCTGAAGCCACCCATGTCCATGTTCAAGTTCAGGGCAGGTAAAGGTTCTCTGCACACAGCTCAGGACAGCTAAGGAGCTGCATCCACAGATTCTACAAACTCTTTCCAAAACAACTGGCAGCAACATATCCCATTCCCCAGATCACACATTAATAACTCTGCTGCATGTCCCCTGCAGTGGGAACGGTTCTGCTAAGCAAGCGTAGGTGCTCAGGAGCTCCCTTGGAAAAGGTGCAATGTTTTGCTTGTTTAGCCACCCTCAAGAGAGAGGTATGGAAGGCCCCAGGCCTGATGCTTGGCCTGAAAGTGACATCATTTCTCAGGAGGGGCAGGTGAGGGCTATCTCCCCTCTCCCCTGTCCTCTTTCCCTTTCCTTCTCCCTCCCTACTTCACCCTCATCAGATTCTCCAGCTCTGCTTCTCTTATTTTCAACTCAACAACTCACCTGGGCAGTCACTCCATGTCAACAACCGGAGGTCTCATTTCTTTAATGAATGTAAAATTTTCACAATACGGATATATTTAAATAATCTGTTGGACATTTTTTTCCAATCATTTGAAAAATGTTTATTCCAAATGTCACAGTTTTGCCCTGACATTCTCCTACACACCTGATATATACAGACACACATATGTGTACACAAAACATGTAATATATGTGTATAGCACATAGCCATCTATGCATCTATACATCTGTATGCAGAGGGGAAAATGCAGTCTTCTGTTCCCATTTGCACTTCTCATATTCAGAGATTTCGTTTTCCATCTTTCTATGGGCTATCAGCTGGTTATGTTTCTTCATGAGTAATATTCTTATTCATGTCTATTTTCCTGTGTTTTTTTGGTTTGGAATAGTTATATTTTCATAATGATTTATTTATTTATTTTTCATTAAGTGGTGTGGTACATTTTAGGTATACAATACAGTTACATTCATCATTGGGTACTTGTACCTTTACATGCTGTATCTTGGTTCTTATTTTTTCCCCATTCCCCTGCCCGCCCTTCACCTCCTCCACCCTTCCCTATTTAAAAAGACTTTGTTTCCATTTTTTCCTTTTCTCATGTTTTTTCTTTTCCCTTCTTTCCTTTCCCCTACCCCTTCCACGACCCCTACTCCTTTAGATCTTTTCTTCCTATTTCGCAATATCAATTATACATTTTGATCCTTATTTCCGTTTTTAGTTTTTCACAACATAGAAACTATTCGGTATTCACACGTGTGTCCTGTATATTTCACTTAAGAGTATGGCCTCAATTCATGCTGATTTTTAAAGAGGCTGTTCATAATGTTGCAAATACATTCTGGAGGCTCCTACTGGATACTGAAAGTCACACACGTGTTTTACATCAGGAATATCTGCATATTAGGATTCTTTGCAAGGCAATGATCCGTGCACGGCCATTGCTTCCAGGGAGAGCTTCTGCGGGGCCACGTGTTCCGGCGGGCTCGTCCACTCTCCAGAGCCGGTAATTTCCCGCGATCTTGTCAGTTCTCGCGAGAGCCTACGCGGCGGCAAAGTACCCTCTGCAGGGCGGCCTGCACCTGGCGGTTGCGCAGGCAGTAGACGACCGGGCTGCACGCGGGCGTGACCGCCGTGTAGAGAAGCGACAGCACCTTGTTGAGGTCAGCGGGGTGGCCTCGGCCCGGCCGGGAGTCCACGAAGAGCACCGCGGAGTAGAAGACGCCCATGACGGCCAGGTGCGAGGCGCAGGCGGCCAGGGCCCTGCGCGCCGCGGCGGCCGAGGGCAGGCGCAGCACGGCGACCGCGATGGCTGCGTAGGCGGCCAGGGCGGCCAGCAGCGACCCGCCCACCACGGCCCCGGCCGCCAGGGCGTCGGCCAGCTTCGCCCCAGCCGCAGGCCCGCAGGCCCCGCCGCGCAGGACCCCGGCGTCGCAGAAGAAGTGGTTGAGGACGCCCGGCCCGCAGCGGGTGAGGCGGGCGACGCACGCGGTCCGGGCCGCCGACACCCCCAGCCCCCCCAGCCACGAGCCCGCGGCCAGGCCCCGGCAGACCGGGGGCCGCATGCGCAGTGGATAGTGCAGCGGGAGGCAGACGGCCACGTAGCGGTCGTAGGCCATGGAGGCCAGCAGCGTGCACTTGGTACCGATGAGGGCCAGGAAGAGAAAGAGCTGCGCCATGCAGGCAGGAAAGGACACGCGGCAAACACCCGCCCTCAGCCCCGCGAGCAGCGTGGGCATGGTCACCGACACGTAGCACAGCTCCAGACCGCTGAGGTTGCCCAGGAAGAAGTACATGGGCTTGCGGAGCTCGCAACAGCTGCAGGTGAGGTAGATGATGAGCGTGTTCTCCAGGAGGATCAGCAGGTAGAGGGCCAGGAATGCAGCGAAGAGGACGTCTCTGGTGCGTGGCCTGGCGGACAGACCCAGGAGGATAAAGTCCTGGTTGCCAGATCTGTTAGTGAATTCCAGAGACCACTCCATCTAAGCGAAGGAAGAAGTTGTTTTGTAGAGAACGTCATCCATATGGACATCTAAGGGTTGAAAAGGAAGAGCATGTATGGTTGGATACCTATGGGGCCTGGATAAGTTTGCTCTGGGCCACTTCGCCACTACTGTCAGCAAGGACAGCAACGTGCAGAGAGGAAATTGTAAAACCAATTATGGAAAACTTTGACCTCTGCTTACCACAGCTGCATTTTATGCAAGACATTCAGGCTTTATGAGTCTCAGTTACTATGTAAAATGGAGGTGAATCTATCCTCATGAAATCCTTAGTTTTTACGAATATTAAACACGACAGTAGATGAGAAGGTGCCTTATAAAGCAAGGGGTAATGGTTACTATCTTACTTTTACTTTAAGTGTTTTTTTCTAGGTTGGATTTCTTTATTTTTCAAAAATTTCCCAATATCCTGGAGGTCATGTGCACTATTTTAAATAAAAGAAGACTCAGCAATTCTCTTGGTCTCGGTGTACCTCTCTTAATTGGGTTAGATACTGAAGGAAATTTGCCAGTGATTATTAAAAAAATGTATCAGCAGTGAGTTTTTCTAAAACAACCAGTAAGAGATTTTCTCTTTTTTTGGTACAAGGGATTGAACTCGGGACCTTGTGCTTGCAAGGCAGGCGGTGGAACCACTGAGCTAAATCACTGGCCCAGAGATTTTTCTCTCTGATTATTTGTAAAGGCAATTCATTCCAGAAAGATAATACAGCTCTTATTAAAGGAAAGAAACTATGAATACATACAGTGAACATTTACGTGCTGGGTTTTCAAAGCACATAGAAATCAGTTTATTTTCACTACCCTACACAAATTAGCACTATGCATACATGACTGTAATGGAGCTCACAGGCAGTAAATTCTTCAGATAGATGGAGCTGTAGAAATAGGATCCTTTGCCATTAACACGGGATACAACTTGAAACACGGAGAGTAGAGTGTTTGGGCTTTCCTCTGGCTTACCAGTTGCATTCAGTGGCAAATATTTTGTTGATAAACACTAGGAACCATGTGTCAGAAAAGAACAGTGACATTTTGAAATTTAGTATATGTGCCGCTGAAGCAAGCACAGACATTTTGAAATTTATATTCCATGTAGGGATAGAGGAGGAAAATAAAAGGACAAATATAAGCATGAGAACATTTTGGAGGATGAATGCTAAAGAAAGCAAAATAGGAGTGTGGTTGGCCAGTTCTGAAGAAGGCTATTTTAGGATAGAAAGTCAGAGAGTGCTTGTTGCAGCTCATTCTTGGTAAAGAATAGCTGAACTCAGCTGGAGGAAGAGTATTGCAGCTGGGTCAGGAAAGAGGCAAAACAACAATAAAAGACAACCAGAGTCAGGAAGGAACCTAGCCTCTGAGGAAAATAAAGCAAGTGGATCAAGGATACAGCAGTAGGAGGAAGGAGAGGATATCAGGTTTCTTCTCATCCATGTATTGAGCAAAATCTGCTGCCCTGGAACCACACCCCCACACCGGTGCATTCTATGTTACTAAGGTGTTTGAGACAGTTAAACATCTTCCATGAAAATTAACTTCCACATGTAAACAATAAAAGCAAAGGAATGGAATAAAGTCCAGAAACGCACTAACACGTGCTTTCAGACTTACGACGTAACATGCATTGCAGATCAGTGGGAAAGACAATGGAGTTTTTGGTAAATTGTTCATGGATAACTGGCCACGTTGGAAAATAAAAAGAAATCGAGAACCTGTATCTCACTACATAACAAAAAAGGCATTTTCCAATGAACTAAAAATGTAAGTAGGAAATGAAATATTTCTAAAATAAAGAAATTATACAAAGTATATCTTTATGACCTTGGGCACATAGAAAACGATAATGATAAAGGAACATATAACTTGAACCTTAACCATTTTAATGTTTAAAAATTGTAATCATTCAGAGTCACAAGCCTAGAAAATATTTGAAAAGCATGTAAGTGGCAATGGGTCCCTATGTAGAATTATACAAAGAATTTGATTAATTGATATGGAAAATGATTTTTTCAGTAAAAAAATGGAGGAAGGCATAAATGTGTGCTTTGCCAAAGAATAATAAAGCATGTAAATAGGAACCAAGAAAATAGAAATTAAAACCAAGTGAGATACTATTTCACACCTATACAGTTGTCACTATATATATATATTCTGTAAACATCAGAATATATTAAGAATTTCCTACAGTGTTTCTGGGAGTCTAAATTGAATGGTCTCTTAAGAAATAAGGCATTATCCAGTAAATTTTAACATACGACTAGCAGAAATTCTACCTTCAAGCCTATGTTCAGAGTAATGTTAATGGCAGCACTATTTTACTATCAAGAAGAAAGAAAAAAAAAGGGCCAGGTATTTAGCTCAGTGGTGCCGCCGCCTGCCTCGCAAGCGCAAGGTCCCAAGTTCGATCTCCGGTACCCAAAAAAAAAAGAAAAGAAAAAACAAAAAAAACCTGTGAACATTGCAAGTGTCTGGTAGTACAATTAAGTAAATTTTGATCCATTCATATAATAGATAATATTTTGTAGATGAATGAATCATATCTAACATCAGTGATCAACCTCAGAAACAAAGAACTAAAGAGTAACAAAAGAGAAAGTTTATGCAAATAGTATGGTTTCATTTATGTAAAACTGCAAAAATTTCTCAAAAAGTTTTTAGAAATATGGAGCACAATGCTTCATTTTCAGAAGGGCACAGTGAAGGTCACAGTTTGTGCGTGCGTCCTTTTCAGGCCAGCTTCTGCACTGGTTGGGTGCATGTGCTTGGCTCTGATCAGTCTCCTGGCTGGCCATGCTGACCGGCCACCGACCGGGTCTGTACAAAGGCGGCACTGTTCTGTACTGGAACAATTTCCTGACAGTTCCCTTCTGTGGACTCCCTGCACAGCTAGACTCCTTCCCTCCGCTGACCTGGTTTGTCCTTGGCCCTTTCTCTGCCCCTATTTCCCTCATATCTAACCCTGTAACCAACTTTCCTTTTCCGTCATAGCTTTTCTGTGCTATTTTGCCTCTCTCATAATATCAGATGCCCTAGAATGCCCCTGATTAATCCACTGATGAATGGTGTGTGCTTTAAAATTCACTGATCTATTTGGGAATAATTCAAAGATGTTTAAGCCAATTGTACAAACACTTGTTACACCTGAGTTGTGTCTAGATTCCAACAGATGTTTGTGATGGACATGAATCCCTCCCCCAGGAGTTCGTGACAGCAACTTGCTGACTGTGTGGCTGTAAAATTCTTAACCGCTCTAATCCTGAATTATTTGTTACTTAAGAAGAAAGCATCTGTTTCGGGAGTAAAGGCAGGATGTAATCATAATTTTCATTTATTGCTTGTGTACTATTACTGGCTGGTGTAGATGTGGCGTATTATTGCAGAGTGGTGCTCAAACATTTTTTTACCACGGCTCAAGATAAATATATTTTCCACTGTGAATGCATCACTATCACAAACACACACCAATTATATAATGAAATAGGTCTAACATAATACTTCCCTTACTTTATCTAAGTCATTCTGATATCTCCTTTCAAATTTTGATCTGTCATTTTTAGAGCTAGTGTTGACCAGTTGGTTTCGTGAATCTCAGTTTGAAATGTACTGTCATCAGATTGAGAACAGAACTATTACATCTGATGTAATTGCTTCTAGCCCAGCTTTGTCTACAACTGATTTGTGACCCGAGACCAGGGGTGTGATCTTGTAAGCACCACATCTTCACCTCCAGTTTGGAGATGACCCTGACATCTTACAGCTGTCACGCAATCGATTTCAGTGAGGTCTGGCCCCCAAGCCCTGTCCAGCATCCACAGACATCTTATAGGGGAAAGAACATTTTTGTATTCTTTTTCTTCCCCCAAATTAAGTGATCTTATTTTCTTACCTCTCAGGTGAGACAGTTCTTGCTTTTCCTTTGTGAAGATTCTGGGGACCAGAAAGATTCAGCTTCTGCCCCTGGACTTAGGTGAAAAGTCCAATGACTTGACTAATTAACAGACTTCTCTCCATGCAGACATGCTGAAAGCAGTTGCCATACGCCCTCCACAACCAGTTCTCTGCAGCCTCTCCTCATTCCTCCCTGTGTTCTCTGTGTGGCCAAGATAGTTCTGTTCTTCCACCCAGTTGCAAGTGGAAGGGCAGCTTAAATCCAAGAGCTTGACCTCAGAGAGCTGTACTAATCTCTGTGGATTTAGAGAAAAGATTCAAGTGCAAACATCATGAAAGTGTAATGAGGCTTGGAAGGTGGCCCAAAGGTAATATTGGTTCCAAATCAACTGTAATGCACTTTGAAATTCCTAAATAGGTGCTACAACTTTTGTTGGATAGCGACATCAGAAAGCTGCATGAGACTTAATTCCTGCCATTCTTACTCCCAGGGTAATGAGGGATACTGAGCATGAAGCAGACATCTCTAACATCTTATGGCATCTTATAAGTAACATGTTAGTGTCGGAGGGATGGAGGACCTGAATTTGGAAACACTTGTGGGAGGGATTATGAGTTCAGCCTTTTTGAAGTGTTCCAAAGTCATCTCTGTTTAATGTAAGTATAAAAAAAATAACAGGTCAGAATTTTACCAGCTCAAAGAAATTAAAGCAGCGGGCATGGTGGTGCACATCTGTGGTCCCAGCACTGGGAGGCTGAGGCCGGACTGAAAGTTGGAGCCCAGCCTGGACAACTTAATGACTGGGGAGACGCTGTCTTAAAAAGATAAGGGCTAGGAATGTAGCTTACTGCAAAGGCCCTAGGCTCAATCCCCAGTGCCCAGTACCCCCCCTTCACACAGACACACACACACACAGACACACACACACACCACACGTGCGCGCGCGCTGTGCTTTGCCCTCGTCACAACAATGTCCATGGTGATCTGTCTGCCAAGAGCGTTCTCCCCTCCGCCCCCCATGAAATCTAACTCACCCTTCAAGGTCAATCCCACCTCCTCATGAAGCACTCATTCACCCTTTCCCTTTCCAGACACCCACGTGACCCTTCCCCACTCTGAGAGCAATCTGTTGGCAGGGAAGGGGCCTGGGGCTCAGCGGGTACCCAGTAAGGAGATTGAACTTCTGGATTCTGTGCCAAGTTGCATAAGTGGCCTGGTGATTTGGAGGAATTTGATTTCCTGATCTGCCCTTCAAGAGTTGTATGACCTTGGCTGCCATCTGTAAAATGACGGTGA
Organism: Heterocephalus glaber; assembly: GCF_000247695.1. Next base: position 1,315,323 of record NW_004624832.1, read on the forward strand.
TGTGTATCTGCAAGTCTTATCCTGTTCATGTACAGAGACACCTGTTGTGATTCTAGTACCTATTATGTGCCCAGTAAGTGGTAGCTATGGCTACTATTAACAGCCGGGAAGTGGAGGCCCACAGACTTTCCAAAGATGGTATGAAAAGTAACTCGAAATATGTCCAGGTCTAGCATAGTAAGGATGCAGGCCAGGCAGTCAATGAATATTCACTCTTTCCCCTTTAAATCTAAAAATGCTTAGCTCCTGATAGAGATCCAGCTTTTATTACTTTGTATTATAAATGTTTACTTTTCTCTCTCATCACTGGATGATGAATTTACTCAGAGCAGACCTGTGTCATATTTATTTATTTATTCGCTTATGTGTTCTGGGGGGTTGAACCCAGGGCCTTCACACTGAGGTACACGACCAATCCTTTTCTAATTTTTAAAACTTTGAGACAGGGTCTTCTTGCTAAGTCACTAGCTGCCCAGGCTGGCTTGAGCTTGTGATCTTCCAATGGTTGTGGAGGATGCAGGAAGAATCCAGAATGGGGATGTCCTGAAGTCGGGTCCCCTTGTATTTACCAAGTCCCTTACTAATGCTATTACTAATTTTTTTTGTTTCAAACACCGATGCAGATATCCTGGCACAACTACCTTGGTCACTTATAGTGATATATCTATAAAACATATTGAGGAAAGTAGAATGGGTTGATATATTGAATTGTTCACGAAAAGAAGTGTTGGTGAAGTGAGTAACCACTGTAAATCATTTAGACAGTGTCTCCAGGGAAATGTGTGGCCACTATTTCCAGGGAATGTAAAGTGGTACATAATGGGAGGTGGTAGACTGACAGACTTGCAGTGGACACAGAGCAGGATGGACTGATAAACTTCTGCTAAACAAGGCCACTACAATTTCAGCACCATTGTTCTCATAGCATCAGCCAGGTTTCCAGCACAACACAAAACATTCAGATGTGTGGACAAAGACAGCTGTACCACATGTTTGCTGTGGCATCATTTGAAATACAAATAAACTGCAAGTAATTGATATGAACACAAAGAGAAGAGGATGAATGCGCTGTGGGCTCCATGTCATGGGATCCGCCATCTGCTTGGCTGTGGACACATCGCTAAGAGACGGTGCTTCGTGGCACCATGTGGCCTGGAAGTGAGCCATGCCAGTGTGCGGTGCCAGTTGTGTGGGAAGAAGATGGAGTTAGCTGGTGCAATTCCCTGGCTCCCCTGAGCTGTGTTCAGAGGGCCCCGTAAATTTTGTCTCACATACTCATCAATCAGCACTGCCACCCTCCCCGCTGAGGACAAAGAAGCAGAAGTTCAGAGAGGTGCATTAGGTGGCTCAAAGTCACACAGGTGGCAGCTCCCAGCTGCTGCTTCCTCACTGCCCACCTGACCTCATGCTCCTTGTGGCCCTGGACTCCTTAGCTAGGAGTAGGAACAGGGCTCTGCTCCCCATGTCTGTCATCAAAATACTCGGTACACTGAAGCTTCCTTTCTGTTTCTCATCCACGGTGCATTTAAAAGACGTGGCAGAGAGGCGACAGGAGGTTGGGTCCCAGGGTGGCAAGAGCAGGACTCAGCAATCTCTGGGTATCTTTCCTCCTCCCGGGCACCAGGCCTCCAGGGTGGTGAGGAGCCCCGACCCAGCCTGGCATTATGCTCTAAATGCTGGTGTCCCCTTTAGCATGACACTCAGCTCCTCTCAGAGTCCCAGCAGGACAGTCCCAGGTGGACATGGGTGGCTTCAGGTCAGTGCTTACCACCCATGGGTCTTCTTATCGCCCAGCATACCCTCCTTCCCAATCCGGGGCCAGGGTTGGAGGTGGTGGTGGTGACGTGTGTGTGTGCGTGTGTGTGTGCGTGTGTGCGTGCGCGTGTGTGTGTGCGTGTGTGCGTGTGTGTGTGTGCGTGTGTGCGTGTGTGTGAAGGGCGATGCTCTCCTCTCATCCTCCTGTCACATTCCTACCCATGCACCTAGGAACCATTCTGAGCATCTCCATTCCTGCCCGAGATTTGATGGGGCTGTGAGTCTTAACTACGAGGAGGAGTAGACATTAAGATGTCTCAGCCTCAGTTCCTCCTGTAGTGAGATGTAAAATCTGATGACTCATGCAGAGGGCTTTGCATATGTTCTGCAATGTACAAAGTTGCAGAGGAGCAGTAGGTGTTGCTACACCACAAGTCATTGGAAAGATGAAGGCCAATAGAGCTCTACCTTCCTTCAGTGAATTATCCACCTATTTCTGGAAGCAACTTCACTGAGCGCCTCAAGTGTGCCAGGCACTGCTGCAAACAGTGGCTCTGAGTGGGAGCCATGAGGCCCTGGCTTCTGCAGGACTCACTTCCTGGTCTTGGTTTCCCCTGTGTGCGCTGAGGCTACAGAGGACTGGATGCAGGAGCTGTCTGCCTCCTGTGCGGGTGACCAGGGGAAGCGCTGTAAAGGAGGCAGTGTGAACCGGGTTTGGGTTTGAAGGCAGCTGAGCTGAAGGGCAGGACAAGGGCGGGCACGGTTCCCACAGATGGGGCCGCACGTGGGAGGTGACCCCGGAATGGGGAGCAGGACACATCTGGGTCCAGTGGATCCAGGGTGCCGGAAACCGAGACAGAAGCTGGGATGTTCGGTTCCTAGTTAAGGAGATTTAGCTCAATCTTATGACAAAAGACATTAGATCATTTTTCATATTACAAAATAATTTTATTACAAAGCATTATACGCTTAACACAGGTTGTTGACACAGACAACAGAATGAAAAGCAAAGCCACGCCTCCCAAGATCTTCCATATCATGACAACCTTCATTACCATTTTATGTCATTGATTTCCCAATCCTTTCCTATGTACAGACACACATTGCATGTAAAAATTAACACACCATTATGCTACCATATGTGTGGCTCTTTTTTAACTTGACTTTTTCATATCACAGTGCACAACTGACCTCTTCCCTGGCGGGAAGCAGTCATGACACTGCTGCGTGTGTGCTGGGGTCAGCTGTAATTGGCCCTGCAGTGTCAAGCAAAGGTTTCTTCCAAAGGGTTTTCAATAAAAGAACATAAAATCTTTTTCAGTTAATCTTAAATTGTTTGCTGTGCAAAAATTCTTACAATTATATTCTGAGTCAGAGTTCATGCACACTCACATATGAGGTGCACTTCCCTAAATTACCCTACAGAAACACTGAACTAATTTTGGTTAATAACTTTTTTTTTTGGTACCAGGAATTGAACTCGGGACCTTGCACTTTCGAGGCAGGCAGCAGAACCACTGAGCTAAATCCCCGGCTCTGGTTAATAACTTTTATTATTACTGAAATTTACCAAAAAACTCATTCTCTTTGGATTGTTTTTGTTCTTTAGAAAACTTTTATGGAAAAATATGTAGATATTTACAATTTTTGTTTAAATGTTTCTCACTCAAAAATTATTCAAATTTTACTGTAAACTTACATTTAATTTATGAATGTATTATGTTCTTATACCAATATATGGAGATGCTATTACTTCTTTTTTAAATCACTTCATATTTCACAATTCGGAGGTACAAGAATTTATTCAATCCCTATCATTGAGGAATATTCACATTCTTTCGGGTTTTCACTTAAAGCAATGCTGCAGTAAACATTCTTATATATATGTTTTATACACTCATAGTTTAATTTCCTTATGAGATTTCAGCAAAAGTGGAGATGCTGGGTCAAAGTGCAAGTACAATTTAAAATTTTTAATATTTGCTCTGACTTTGGTGTCCAAGAAGTTTCTAACAGTTTATGTTACCACCAGCAATACATGAGAGGACCCTCTCTCCTTAGCTCTCTCTAGGTGGTAACAATCATTTCGATTTTCCCCAGTGTGGTATAGTTGTGGTGTGACTCATTGTAGTTAGAAATTTCTGCTAGTACTAGTGAAGATTTTAGGGTCACTGGTCATCTGCATTGTTTTATCTATAATTTGTTCACTTACAACTCCTCCCATCTGTCCTAAAATACACATCATATATGACTTGAAAGCACATCTTAAAAGGGTGGTATTGACTGCTTTAGAAAATAGTTTGGCAGTTCCTTAAAAATGTAATCATAGAGTTAACATATAACCTAGCATATATTCTTCACCTGGACTTAATTCTACACCTGGACTTAAACACAAGAGAACTAGAAATGTATATGCATTAAAATTATAAATGAGTGTTCACAGCAACATTAATTCATAACAGCCCAAAGTGGAAACTATCAGTTCCTGAGTGAGTAAATAAGATGTACTATATCCATACAATGGAACATTATTTGGTCATTAGAAGAAATGATAGTGCCACAATATGTATGAACCTCAAACTATTATGCTAGGTAAAAGGAGAAAGTCCTAAGAAGCTGCACACTGTATGTCTGATTCTATTTCTATACAATCTCCAGAACAGGCAAATCTATAGAGATAGGAAATAGATTAGTAGTGTCTTAGGGCTTGAGATATGGGTGACATTGAAAGTGACTTCTATTTTGTACAGATCTCTCTTGGGAATAATGAAATTGCTCTGGAAGTGGATAAAGATGATGACTGTGCCACTTTGTGCACATACTAAAAACCACTGAGCCTCAGTCAGCTAAGCTGGTCAAGCTCAGGACCACTGCAGGGTTCTTCTGAAAGCCGCCTGGACCTCCCTGTTCCGCAGGCAGTAGATGAACGGGTTGCACATGGGTGTGACCACCGTGTAGATGACCGACAGCACCTTGTTGAGGTCCATGGCTTCTATGCGGCTGGGGTGGGCATAGATGAAGATAGTGACTGAGTAGAAGATGCCCACCACCACCAGGTGGGAGGCACAGGTGGAGAAGGCTTTGTGGCGGGCAGCAGCTGAG